>JAJHPF010000001.1:0-297500 GCA_024447775.1 Carex cristatella | reverse complement strand
CACACTTGTATACATTCATAAGAATCAACTACAAAAAAATTGTATTAATAACAAATTTATTAGTTAAAAATTTATATCTTATTGAACAAAAATTAATCACCAATTATTATTATATTGTTAATCGAAATGTACTTAGAAATTATAAATCTTAATAAAAGATGAAACATGAATATATATAGTTAAGTGATTAAAGTTCATATTATATTTGGGTTGAATGTAAGTCCTGACTGATATCATGTTGCAAAAAAAACTGTACAGTTTGACCCGGCCCCAAGAAGGGGAGAACCGGATGTGACTCGTAGGACTCCAGACTATTTCCTGTAAGTCGACTTACGGAGGTGAGGCAAGTTACTCGAGGCCAAGATATGTTTTATCATGAGCTTGCACATTATATGCATATGCCTCAATTCATCCAGATTTTCCAAAAAACCTATTGGTGGTGATGGCTATTCAGCCATTGGGGAATTGTGTAATTTGGTAGGGAAAGATTGGTTAATTAATTATTGTTTTTTAAGTGGATTTGCTTCTGATTGGTAATTGGAATTGTTAAGATGGTGATTTTGGGTGCGGAAGCAAAGTGTAATTTTTCAAGACAGTTTTTGGAGCTTTTTCCTCTGTTTTTTTTTTTTTCTTCTTTATTCCTTTGGGTCTGTAGAGGAGGATTGGGACATTTCAATTTTATCTGCTTTTCTTATTTGAATTTGTAGAGTAGTATTTCTGTGGTTATTTGAAGTTCGGCAGCTTGATTATTTTGTAACCACTCGATCGCATATAACATGAGAGAGCATTTGTGTGTGATAAATATTATAAATTCAAAATTTATGAATATTAACAGAGAGTTGGGAGATAATATTATAAATTCAGAAAGAAACCAGCACGAGAGATAAATATCAACAATCTATGATTATCTATTAGAGCAGAGAATGTAGCCTGGTACTGAAACTTTGAAACAGTAGTTCATCATATATTCATATGGATCAACAAACAAACAGACAGAAACATTTGTGGTAGCAAGCAAGCAAATCCTACATTCCAATGAGGGCAACTGCATTTTTCGGCTTTGTTGCGTACCGTACCTTAATCATCTGATTCAAAGCTTTCGCACACCGCTGTACCATGCCAGGTACCGGCTTCACCCCTGTCACTATTTGTCGTTGCCTAGCAACACCCGTCAACAACTTGTCTTCTTTCTCTCTAACACAAACCTTCTCACTAACTAAATCATCCTCTGTAACTTCTCTCGCATCTCTCTCCTCCTTGTTGGTCACTTGTATCAGCTCTTTCAGTTTGGGTCGAGGTGTTGCTGGTGCAAAAACAGTCTCCTTAACTAGAACCTTTTCCGATGTGCATTCGAGTACTTGCTGAAGCTGCACCCCTTCCTTCTTCTCTCTAGAGGTGACGGGTGTAGACACAAGTAGTAATCCTCCATCCTTCCCTGGGTTATCTTCAACGGCAACCATAGCAATGTTCGGCTTTCTAGTTCTCTTGGACATGCTAAGATCATACCGTCGGTGCTTTGTCGGACTATTAGATTCAGTTTCCATTGGGGATGATGCAAGGAATGTAAACAAAGAACTGCATGGGACTTCCTTCCGAGTGTATATATATGTGTGTGTGTGTGTAAATGTGTTTGTTAGGTGAGAGTAGCTTTATGTCAGGTGTGGAGGGTAACCTATAAAAGGTGCAATGTCTTTTTATTCGGTTTGAAAAGAGAATGAATTAATGAAAGAAGAGCATATCTGATATGATGTTAGTGGTTTCTGATGTTGACACTGGAGTACAATCCAAGTTGTTTAGCTCTGAAAACATCGTTAGTTTGGTTTGAGAAAAAGTGTCCGGATCGAGTCAGGTGAATCAGTCATAGTGACAAATCAAAAGTTTGGATTTGGTTCAACGGGTTAAAAAATTGTGATTCGGGTATAATTCGGGAATAATTTGGTACAACAAGGAAGCAAAAAATTTTTTTTGAAAAAGAACCCTTAAAAAAATTCCTAAATTTTTTTTTGGCATTTTATCGCGAATAATTCGTGATTCGCATTATATTCGCAAATTATTCGGTGCGGCATAGTGTTTTGAAAAAAACCAGGGGGTTCAAGAACCGGACCGAGGGAACCGTGGACCGCAACCGTACTGAACCGAACCGAGGTTCAAAACCAAACCGGACCGGACCGGACCGATTCAATTTAAGGTTCTAGAAAAAAATTTAGCTAATATTTTGAACTAGAACCGCACTAAACCGAACCCTACTAGACCGGTGAACCGTGAGAACCGGAACTGTGACAAAACCGGACCGGACCTAATCCGTCAATATATTGTCCAGATGATAGCCCAACTCTTTATATACTAAATAAATATTTTTTCATTGGTCTAGCTTTATTAAAATATGTCAATATATTTGTTTAGTAAATTGTCCAGATGATAGTTCGTTTAATCAGTTTATATTCAGGCTACATTGCTGGCATATTCTTGATTGCCCCGTACAAGAACTCTTAATTTCAATTTGAAGTTCTGATTGGATATATGGATGATAAAAAAAAAATTATATTAAAATATTGTTGTAAAATTATATTATATGTTTTTCTTAAAAAAAAATTCTAACTATTTTTTACATTCAAACAAAACGATGATAGTAGATCACATTAAATAAATCCATTCGACCAACAAAATTTTTTAGATTAAAATATGAATGCATAGCATTGTTACACAGGTTGCGGAGTATACTTCAAATCATGAAAGGACCAAATGATTTTTATACTGTAAAATAAGTTGCACAATTCGGTATTGTAAAATTTGTTTCTTACCAAGATATTAAGAAAGAAAAAAAAAGAACCGTAGACCTAATTGGACCAGACCGGACCTAGGACCGGACCGGGACCAGATCGGACCGTATGAATTTGGACCATGGTTCTAGCAAGGTTTTGAGCCAACTATTTCAAGTTAGAACCGTCGGAACCGAACCGTGTAGAACCTTGGACCGTGAGAACCGTGAACTGGCCGAATTTGGACCAGACCGGACCGTTTGGTCAACACTAGTGCGGCAACCCCAGAAAAATGTATTATACGCATATAATACCCGAATATGGAATCAGTGTGATTATTACCCGGTCCCACTATTTTACCGACCTAACACGTATTATATATAACTTTCACTCCCATAATAAAAGTTGTTGTTAGATACCAAATAACGCACTTAATTATCCTTTACTTGATCTTGATGGCATGCATGCATCAGTGATACTTTATCTACTTTTTCTGAAGAAAGATGAATTGAGGTCAAAGAGATTTTTCAAAATAAGAAAATGAAATAAAAACATATAGATTTCTATCCGTTTATATTATATATTTAATGGATTTTCTTTTAATCTAAACAAAGAATATGATAAAGAAGAGTGATATTAATTTACATCCATTTTATTCACGTTTTTAATATGCATTCCGGATGTGTTAATATTTATTTCCATAAAATATTTATACTTCATGCTATATAGAATTGTTTATACCTTATATTTGTATGGATATATAAAAACTCTAAATTGGCATTTTTTTACTCATTTGATAAGGTATTTAACTTGAACTTTTTTTTTATTATCATTCAGAAAAAAAATTAATAAATACTTTGCATACTATACATAAAAAAACTTATTTAACTTGAACTTTTTTTACTTCAAGCTAGATATAGAAACTTATTTTTTATAAATATAAACAATATTCATCTTTCATGTGCTTGTGGAGCATATTGTGTGGGTGTGTGTGTGTTATGATGTCGAAATAGTGAGAAGTAAAACGATCCATATGTTTATGAAACCAACATGAAATAGACATAAAGAAGGTTCATGATGACTAAATGTTGACAGAATTAGGAACCAATTCATCATCATTGGCTAATTTAGAAAAATAACAAATTACTATATTTAGGAAAAAAAAATCATCTCAATCTTTTTCAACTTTTAGATTTTCCTTTTAAGAGTAGGCTACCGTTATTTTATTTTTCCCAAAACTATATAAGGCTATTAATTAAGGTTCCCACTGTACAAGCAATAGAAATCAAAATGGAATAATATTTTCCAATTCATCATCTCTTTATTCCAAAAATCAAAACTAAACAAATCAGACAATTTACTAATGACTTAAAAGACACGTCGAATAGCAAATTAAATCAAATTAAATAGAGAATAAAAGGGACCATTAATTAATTATTAACACATCTGGCTTAATTAATTACAACATTAGTTACATGTCTTAATTTAAGTTTCCCCATTTATGTTTATGTCAAGTGTGCAACTTCCTAATGGGGATTAATTAATTTAGCAGGGAATGAGGCATTTCTAAATATAAATTGCTACTGAATAAGTGATCAAATTAATTAATAAATTACTCTGATGGGGTTCTACATCTGCAACAGTAAAAAAATAATAGATAGCAACTTGTCAAACAAAAGTAAACCCCAAATGAACAAATGAATGCAACATCAAAAGGTCTAAACAAATTAAATTATTTCTAATGTTAATAATTAATATAACTATAATTAATGCAGTGATAAGTCACTAATATGAATTAGGTGCTTTTCTCACAACTGTTTTCTTCTTGACAACAACATAACATTAATTTGTTTGTTTGAATAAAAGTATCACTGTGACATTCTAAGCACAGTTTCATGTCTATGTATGAATGTATCTTCTATAAATACAAATCAAACTTTCTGAAAACACTCTTATATATAGAGAATGAATAACTTGTTCAATTCCAGAAATTAATAAAACCTTAAAAGTGTTTAGATTGTTAAATTATAGTGAGTTCAAATAAAACAAAAGGATTTCATGTATTCCCACAATATATAGTTTGGATGGCCTTCTCCTTAAAAGCTCTAGCTAGGAGAGAAATAGTTTTCTGTTTTACAAAACTTTAACAGATGTGTAAGACAAAATGATTTTTTTTTTTAAAATAACTATTTCATACCAAATAAATTGTCTAAATATTAAAAAAAGACTACAAATTGAAGAATATTCTTTCTACAAAATGTAAAATAGATAGATCAGTAAAGATCAGTACCTTGTCTGTTCAATATGCAAATTCAAGGAGCATCAATTGATTCATAAACTGATATCTCCCTTACTGTTTGCCAGAAAAAAAAATGTGCATAATATGTTGTGTGTGTGAACTTGACTTTGGAAAATGGTGGGCTGGATCAGGATTTCTAGTTACTGGTAATTTGAGTTCCAGGAAATGAAAGGAATATCTCTTGTTGTGGGAATGGTTTCTTTTGGAGAAGTCTTTCAAATGGTCACTTTATTCTTTGATTCAAGTGATTAGAGAACAATTGTGGGCTCCACTTTTTAGAGCCAAAATGTTCTTTAGAGAAGCGCTTCATTATGATGAATCAAATTTAATATAATTAAATTTTAAAAAGAGAGAGAGAGGGATCCGATTCCTACCACCACCACAACTCAAATTTAAGCAAAAGAGAGAGAGAGAGACAGTGACAGTGAGATATATAGGAACCAAACTACATTCCCTCTTCTCATTTCTCCTCCCTCCTTTTCAACAATGAAGAATCTCTCACACAAAAGAAAAGAAAAACAAATTTAAAAAAGTAAAAGCGTTTCTCCATCTCTCTCTCTCTCTCTCTCTCTCTCTCTCTCTCTTCAAAAACTTCCTTCTCTTCTTTTCTCTTCTTTTCTCTCCTTCCATCCCTACCTTGAAGTAGATTAATTAATGCACCAATGGCCACGCCGCCACCTTCTGCAACAATCCGAAAACTAGTTGTAGAAGTCGTTGACGCGCGGGACCTCCTACCCAAAGACGGCCTCGGTACATCCAGTGCTTATGTTGTAGTAGATTTTGCCGGGCAGCGAAAGCGCACTCAGACCATACCACGCGACTTGAACCCGCAATGGATGGAAAGGCTTGAATTCATTGTACCCGACCCGTCTTCCATGGTATTAGAAGAATTGGATGTTGAGGTCTACAACGACCGCCGCCTATCTGCTCCTGGTCATAAAAACCATTTCCTTGGCCGGGTCCGTATTTATGGGTCCCAATTCTCACGACGTGGCGAGGAGGGGCTTGTCTACTTTCCACTTGAGAAAAAGAACTTGCTCAGCTGGATACGTGGCGAGATTGGTTTGAAAATTTATTATTATGATGAAACGGTCCCGCCAGTACCTGAGGAGAAACCGCCTGAGGGGGACCCTCCTCCAGCTGACTCACAAGCTCTTCCAGAGGAACCAAAGGAGTTACCAGAGATACCGGCACCAACAGAAGCAGCGGTGGAGATGCAGCTGCCACCACCAGTGCCTGTGGTGGTTGTTGAGGAATCACCACCACCTCATCTTTCAGCATATGTTCCTCATCATGTAATGGTTCAACCGGTACCAGAGCCAGACCCTCCTCATTTACCAGATGTGATTGAGGTGCGCGAACCATATCCACCTGAGATAAGAAAGACTCAGACCACCTCAAGTTCTGAGCGGGTAAGGATGCCACGGCGGCCCCACAGTCGGGCAAGGACCATCTCAGGCCGGTTCGTGCCCGATTCGGTCGAACCAGTTCAATCGACTTATGATTTAGTAGAGCCCATGAAGTATCTGTTTGTACGGGTTGTGAAGGCCCGAGGCTTACGGGCATGTGAGAGCCCTTTTGTGAAGGTGTCTGCTGGTATTCAGTCGAGACGGTCTAGGCCAGCACATGATACTGGTACAGGTAACCCGGAATGGAATGAAATATTTGCATTGAGCAATAGTAGACCTGAACCTACACTTGAAATATCGGTATGGGATGGTTCTATCAACTCGCCAGACCCGTTTCTTGGTGGTGTCTGTTTTGACCTGTCAGATGTACCTGTAAGGGACCAACCTGATGGACCTCTTGCACCTCAGTGGTACCGGCTTGAAGGCAGTGAACCGGGTCCAGAGGGTCCTGGTGGGCCGAGTCAAATTACAGGTGATATTATGGTTTCAGTTTGGATTGGTACTCAAGCAGATGAATCATTTCCCGAATCATGGAACACGGATGCACCATATGCGAGTTATACCCGATCGAAAGTGTACCAGTCACCTAAACTCTGGTATCTACGTGCCTGTGTCATAGAAGCACAAGATGTAAGAATTCCACCTCCGGTTCCGGGCATGCCTTATGATGTACGGATAAAGATCCAATTGGGATTTCAATCTGCCCGAACCCGAAGATCAACGGTAACAGGTAGCGGGTCGACTTTTACATGGATGGAGGATCTCATGTTTGTAGTATCTGAACCATTAGAGGAGAACATGGTTGTCCTTGTAGAAGACCGGACGACAAAAGAACCACTGCTTGTTGGCCACACAATAGTGCCGGTAAAATGTGCCGAGCAACGGCTGGATGAACGCCAGATGGTTGCTAGTAAATGGTTCAATCTGGAAAGTGGCCCCGGCCATCAAATGCCGGGCAATATGTGTGCGAATCCACACATGGTTGGTAGTGGGCCCAACTATTGCGGCCGCATTCATCTAAGGCTTTGCTTAGAAGGTGGGTACCATGTGCTAGACGAGGCAGCTCATTTATGCAGCGATTACCGGCCTACTGCCAAGCAACTATGGAAACCACCGGTCGGTACACTTGAATTGGGTATAATCGGTGCACGTGGGCTCCTTCCAATGAAAAATAAGTCTGGTGGCAAGGGGTCCACAGATGCTTACTGTGTGGCAAAGTACGGGAAAAAGTGGGTACGAACCCGAACCATAATAGATAGCTTCGATCCGAAATGGAATGAGCAGTACTCATGGCAGGTCTATGACCCATGCACAGTTCTGACTATCGGTGTGTTTGACAATTGGCGAATGTTTACTGACATGGGTGGTGAGAACCGGTCTGATTACCGCATAGGAAAGGTGCGGATCCGGGTTTCAACCCTCGAAAGCAACAGGGCATATACTTGTTCATACCCGTTACTAGTGCTCCTTCGTTCCGGGTTAAAGAAAATGGGTGAGGTGCAACTCGCGGTGCGGTTTGCATGTAACGGGTTACTACCTGATACCTACGCAACCTACACGCAACCGATTCTGCCACGCATGCACTACTTGAGACCAATCGGGGTCACACAACAGGAGGTGCTAAGAGGTGCAGCAATACATACAGTGGCTGCATGGCTTGAACGGGCTGAACCGCCACTTGGTCGGGAAGTGGTGCGGTACATGCTAGATGCCGATGCGCATACGTGGAGCGTGCGAAGAAGCAAATCAAATTGGTTCCGTGTCATGGGTGTAGTTGCATGGGCAGTAAGTTTGGCTCGTTGGCTTGACTCGGTTCGGCAATGGCGATATCCGGTGACAACAATTTTAGTACATGTGTTATATCTTGTTCTTGTCTGGTATCCTGAGTTGGTGGTCCCCACAGCAGCATTGTATGTTTTTGTAATTGGTGTGTGGTACTATCGGTTCCGTCCCAGAGTGCCAGCCGGGATGGATGCCAGGCTGTCACAGGCTGATACAGTAGAGGCTGACGAGCTAGAAGAAGAGTTTGATCCCGTGCCGGGCCCCGATGTCATACGGGCAAGATACGAGAGATTAAGGATACTTGCAGGGAGAGTGCAAAGAGTGATTGGAGACCTGGCAGCACAGGGAGAGAGGGTACAGGCATTGGTGAGCTGGCGGGACCCGAGAGCAACAAGGATATTTATAGGGTTTTGTTTGGCAGTTGCACTTGCTCTGTACACAGTGCCACCCAAAATGGTGGCTGTGGCATTAGGGTTTTACTTTCTCAGGCATCCGATGTTTCGGGACCCGATGCCCCCTCCGGCTCTCAATTTTTTTCGACGCTTGCCGAGCCTCTCTGACCGTTTATTGTAAACATGTTTAATCTTCTTTCTCTCTGTCTTTTGAATTTGCTGAGATAATTGTTTGGTTGGAGATACATTCTCTCATTACAGATTAAAGGTGAATTAATAAAATGTTTCTTTTTTTTTTTTGGGTTAGAAGTAGAAAATTTGGGAACGGTGTAAAATCAGTTGTTAGTCGTTACTTTCTGCTATCAATGTATTGTACGGTACCAGTGAAATCAAGGGTACTGGTACCTGGTGCTGCATGAAATGATTTAAAAAGGACATCAATGCCAATGCAGTATGAATTTGATTTACTTTCATTTGGACTTGATGCACAGTTGTTACGCAATAAGTACAGGGTTTCAGTTGCAACTTTTCTTCTCCTATCTTGACTGTCATTTGCTAATTCAGCTTGGCTAGCATATTTAAAGGCTGGGGTAACAGTGGTGGCCCAGCAATCAGACAACTTTACAACTAAACTAGACAAAGAATCATATCATATCTTTTCTAGTGATGCCAATCAATACTAACATATCTTGACCAGAAAATTTCAACAATTAATTAAAAAAAAAAAAAAAAAAAGATAGCCATTTGACCATTTAAAGAACCAAAACGAAGGAAATTTAGTGAGAGCCAATTAAACAACTATACCCCCATCAAGTCACAAAGTACAAATAACTAACTGTCCCAATGCAAGGCACCACTCATCATCTCCTAACCTATTTCCAAAACTGCATTTGCAACACATTTTCATTCCACCATTTTAATTTACAACTAAACTAGACAAAGCAACACTAGGGCAATGGTGTAAAGGAGAGCCCTGCCATCACATTTAGTTGTAGTACCCAAATTGTCGGGGCCCACCGGTCCAAAAGCTGTGGCGCCAACTCTGCTGCCGTTTGATCCAGAACTGCCATTGAAAATTTTAAAAAGAAGTTATTATATTTCACCAATATAACAGTTTTGCTTGCTAATTGAACCAATGCTTAGTAACTGGTACCAACTGACTGACTAACCTTCCTGCAAAGATGCATGATCCAAAGCCTACAAAGGAAACCAGAAACAACAATAGTATTAACACAACAAGATAAGATACCTATAGTTGATAAAGTAACATCAATTAGTATGAAGATACAACTTACTCGGGTCTGTACTAGTCAATATGGCTGTGTTATTGAAGTTGCATGTGCCACCACTTGCTTGCGTTTTATGATAGTAATCGTTATATGCATATGAAGCCACCGCCACAATATTATCCGACTGATAGCATGGCTTTCCCGGCTGAATCGCACTACAATTTGCCGACCCGGGCCCACAAGCCCAATCCAATCCTTGCTTCAATGCACTCACCGGCATGCTCGAATTCGCCACACAAAACATCCCAACTGGTCCAGTCGACTCACCATTATTTGACAATGGCACCCTTTCAAAAGTCAAGCTATATGTTGAGGTCCCATTTGGAAACACAATACCCCAATTCTTCTCCGAAACAGGCCCGTTACGTAAATCCTCATTGAAGAGCTCATAGATGTATGCACTGACCTGTACACTTGGCTGACTAGGCGTACCCGAATTGTTCAACACATGCCGCATAAGATTCGTATTGTATGCCAGTGCATTGTCTACATTTGCGTCAGGCTCATTGGATGCGCCAAGCCAAGGCCAACCTGTTTCGGTCACCACAACTGGTATTCCCGAAAAATTTAAAGCTTGCATGGAGTAATAGGCGGCATCAACCATTGCATCAAACATATTACTGTAAACATGATCAGTATTTGGATCCACGTTTTGTGTATTAGGGTTAACTGATCGGAACAGCGCGTAC
Organism: Carex cristatella; assembly: GCA_024447775.1. Lineage (NCBI taxonomy): Eukaryota > Viridiplantae > Streptophyta > Magnoliopsida > Poales > Cyperaceae > Carex > Carex cristatella. The sequence continues at coordinate 286,881 of JAJHPF010000001.1, read as the reverse complement.
TCCAATGGGAATACACCACGTCCCTTGGTGTAGCCATAGTATGGCTGTGCATTCAACATGAAAACCGATCCAGTGTTCTTCAAAAACTGGAGGTACTGAGACATGATCTGGTTCCACGTGGAATTGAACTGAGCAGTTGATGGTGGGAAAGGTTTCGAAATCAGATCCATGGATGTAGGTGTACTGATTTTAACCTGAGAGTTGAGATTTGCAGCCAAGAGAGCTGCTTGAAGGAACCTGAGTACAGGAATGAGCACTAGAGCAGCATTGGGTAGTGCCGTCAGAATCTCGTTACCGACTGCTATGGATGTGATGTTGGTGGCCGGCACAAAGGCGGCCACATTCTTATTGACCCAGTCGGCCGCATCAGAACGGGACTGGCCCGTACGCAGAATCTGGTCATTGGGGACGGAGACCATGACCTCGATGCCGGTGTTGGCCAGGGCTGTCAGCATCTGGTGGTCTGCGTCAAAGAGGCGCACCTGCGTAATTTTCTTCGCTTGCAAAATCGAGACAATGGCAGACGCTGACGGGAAGTTGGACACATCAGTGCCTATGTTTATTCCCACAAAAGCTCCTTTCATTTTTTAAACAAAACAAAATGGATCCAATATGTTAGTACTTAGAATCAATCAACTTTTGATTTAATTTATTGAATCAAAATTCATAAATGGGAAGTTGGAAAGAGTGCCGGATGCATTACCAGTGGTAGTGGTTAACCAGAGGAAGAGGAGAGCAATGCCAGTTGCACACTTCCGCTGCATCATCTGCCACGTCACCGACCTTAGGTCTTAGACCTGGCTTTTGCAATTGCAAATTTCTTAATTAAAGCAGTCAAGCTGAAAAGGTGTGATGGAGAAAGCAGTTAGTTGGTAATGCTGTGATGTGATGTGCTTCAATGCTACAAGTTAGTCTAAATTTTTTAATGATTCTATTAATAGCATCTAATTTTTGTTTTTCCAATTTGGTAATTAAACAAACAAGATTGGTTAGTAGGGGTTTGCCAAACTTGAGAATTGAGAATTTGACATAGCCAACACAATGTAGAGAACAAGAAAAGTTGGTTGACAGTGCATTGATCATATTAGAAATTAGATAATTATAGGTACATCCAACATTTATGGTACAAACTTAATACAGGTGCTGTTTGAGAAATAAAAAGCACATTTTAATTTCAATAATATTTTTCAATATATGAAATAAATGTACAGTAAAAAATTGGATGCCCGTCAGAAATTAACACCCAGCTGTTATGGTCCACAAACCAACAAGTGTGCCTACATTTATGATTACTAAAATAATGATTTTAAAAAGCAAGGAAAACAAAAAAACTAAAGCGGCAGAATGGTGGACACAAATTGAATAGAATAGGAAAAAGAAATCCCAATAAGAAATAGCTAGATCGGTAAGAATTAAAAGGTCTATTATTTCTTCTTCTTCTTCTTTTGGTTGATATGAAGCTAAAACTAACACCGCCGACAAACACGACAAACAGAGAGAGAGAGAGAGGGAGAAAAGGAGGAAAGCGATACATTACCTGTATGAATGGATCGGAGAATAAGAGAAAGCGAGAGTAACTTTTTGCTTTGCGTACTGAGAGAAGAAAGGTGGATGCTTTTAGGGAGCAAAGAGTAAAAGAAGAGAGGAGGAGGGTTTATGTGAGGTTTTTAGGAGGAGAAGAGAAAAAAGAGGAAAAAAAAAGAGAAAAAGAGAGAAGGAAGGGACAAAAGAGACCTCTCCTCTCCTCTCCTCTCCTCTCCCCACGAGGAGTCCAGTCTAGTCTACTCTGACTGGAAAGAGCGAGAGAAAAGAGTGGGAATCTCTGAACAACAAGAATGGAGTCGGTCCAATGTCCATCGGCCCACTTTTAGATTCAACGAGTTTCATGACCGTCAGATCCATCTTAAGATCTGTGCAGACGAAAATCGAAGCCAACTCACACGAAATTTAAAGCATTTCGCACGAATCATTAATCAAATTGAACGGTGATTAAACCCGTCCAACCAAAGTAGGTCCAATACCCATCGGACCTAGTCTCAAGTTGTGAAGAAAATAGTCGCTTTCTTTTTTGAGTCTATATCCTATGAGATATCTCAATTTTTGCGTGACCGACGTGTCCGGTGACTATTCGGGGGAACGTAGGGGGCAGTATTATTTGAGCTTTTGAGATCCGTGCAGAACGTATTTGAACGATCGAGATATTCCTAAAAGTCACGCAAAGTTTGAGATATCTCAGAAATTCGAATTCTTACTTTTTTAGGTTCCGCTACAAATTACAAATCACGGTATAATTATAATTTTTAATTTTTCAAAAATAAAATATTGAATTATATGATGAAATTAATTGTTTTTAAACCTTCGTTTTTTAACTTTCCAACATTTTACAAACGATTGAGATATCTCCATGCAATTATGCAAACTTTCAAACATTTTAGTTTTATGGGCTCCGAGACCTTCAGCGGGTACATACAAAATTTTAATCTTAAGGCGGAACACATAAATTTTAAAACATATCTAATTCAAAAATAGATTTGAAATTTATGGAACTTATAAAATAGGTATAATGACTATCAGATCTATTCTGTTCTTCTGAAGAATAAAAATTAATTTTACAATATTTTAATATTTTACTTTAATTTATAAATTAAAAAATATGTATAAATACAACAAAAAAATTGAAAAATGAGAGCCAATTCAGAATGACCGAATTAAAGTTTCTGTCGGCCTTCCTCTTTTTTTTTTTATTTTTGCATGTATGGTCGAGGAGCGATCAAACCAAAGTTTTGATCAACCCATATAATAATATAGATCAAAATTTTGATTCAATCCTTATCTTTTTTGTAAAAAAAAAATTATCAGTCTATATCTTGACAGAGTCCGGCTAGTATAACATCAGTGTCATTTCAGTTTATATAATACCAACTCCAAAGTCTACCGAATCGACTTCCAACAGTGAATCCAAACTGTTCAAACCGATATACTTCATTAATTGTGCGTTACATACAAATTTTATAATTTTTCAAATTTATTTAGTATCAAGTCAAGCGGTCAAATTTGTGAGTTTTTAAGTTAATTTTAATGCATTCATTTTTCAACATTTTTGACCGCTTGATTTGATACTAAAATAATTCGAAAATATAAAAAAATCACATGTAAATGCATCGCTCATAAAGTAAATCAGTTTGAACGGTTCGGATTAGTCGTTTGAACTATATTCAATCAATTTTGAAATTGGTGTCATATGACACCGATGTTATACTAGCCGGACTCATCTTGACAAATTATTTTTTTTCACAAATAAAAAACGTTATAATCATGGGCTCCTATTCAACTAATATCGCAAAAACTTCCATCCATAGCATTAATAAAAAAACATTTAAAACTATATAGGAATTGGGGGTGTTTATTGGAGGTTCTTCGGTTTTCAATGGAACTATAAATTTTGAATTAAATGGTTCAATTTTTCAGTTTATATTGTTCGGCTTAGTTGAATATTTGAATTACTTCAGTAATCTCTCTTATATTGGTTGAACCAAATAAATCGATATTTACTTGATATTTATTTGAATCACTATGATTTTTTATATTTGGTTCAGTTCAATCTCTCTTATGTCGGTTCAACTGATATATATCTTTATATTTATTTCTACGATCGTTAAATGTCTTTGTGTATGTATTGAGTTTTGTTTATTTTTGTTCAATCAAACAAACTAAAATTAACTTCTATTTTTTTTGGTTCAATTGTTATTTGACTTAGAAGTTTAGTTCAATTAATTCGGTTAAAATTTTAAAAACCAAGTAAAATTTTGATTTGACTGTTTTTATTTCGGTTTTAACCGAAATGATCATTTTGAACACCCCTAAAATTAGAATCTTTAGAGCATCTCCAACGCTTATTGTTTTATGATTTGCAATCTGATACGGCTATTGTTTTCTGGCTTGTTGAGTTGTGAGATTGTAAATTAGCAAAAAAAAATTAAAAGCAAATGTTTGCTTATTGTCAGCATGGCGAATTGATTGACTTATAGATTCTTTATGAGTCTCTTTAATTGCAATTGCTGGGATAGAGTGATATAAAAATTATGAGTCTCTTTAATTGCTATAGCAATTTAGTGACGTGACCAATTTTAAAATTGCTAAGCATTTGTTGAAATGATCATTCCATAGCGTGTGATGATTTGTTACAGACATGCATTATTATGTCATACAGTTATAAGTATTTACTCTTCATTAATTAATCATTGAACATTCAATGATTCGCGCACCTTGTAACCTTGTTACTTGTTACTTTATTTTTTATTTTAATATTTTCACATCTCTCGCACGCTCCGCTAATCCATGCAGCATCGAATGGCGGTTTGATTAAATTAAATAAACAAGTAAACAGTGATCTTGAGGTTATATGAGCATGACCCGTATGCCACCCATTGAGATGCAGATGCACATCAATTAAAGCGCACGTGGCATTAAATATGCCAAAGTACCACACCCATCCCCAGCAACCAGGGTCCGATCCTCTAAAATAACTCAATTTTTTGGTTTTGAATCGGAACCGTCTGAATTGAATCTGTTGCTCAAAATCGCCTCCGAATTCAAATTCATTCCAGAAATGTGTACGCTCCATATCGGATGGATTATCTCGGATCCGAATCAGACGGTCCCGATTAAAAACTCAAAAATTGAGTTACTTTAGGGGATCTGAATTCCCCCAGTACCAGGTATGAAAGACAGCAAATCAACTCTCTATTATATTCTATTCTCTTCCCTTCTCTCTCCTATCTAAATTTTCTACGGCTGGGAATGTATTATCTTACATGAAACGGGTAACAATAACTGTTGCTGAGTTAAGTAGTTCATAGATTGAACTGCCGATATTTTTTAGTTACCAGTTACCAGCTCCTTGAATTTCGCATGTTACCATTGATTTCTCAATGGTAAAATCAAAATGTTACCATGTTCGCCGTTGGTTCTGCGCACGAGTTTACTTGGATTGATATTGCACATGACTTCTTGACCATGCGTAGAAGCAATCTGCGAACGAATTCGCATCCTCTGAGACATCTCAAACTTTGCGTGACTTTATGGAATATCACAACCGTTCAAATACATTCTACACAAATCTCGAAACACAAATAATACTACCCCTACGCTATCCAAATAGGCACCAGACACGTCGGTCACGCAAAAGTTGAGATATCTCAGAGGATACACACTCATATTGAATTGCAAACTCTGTGTGCAGATTGATATTGTGCACGACTCCTTAATCCTGCGTAGAAACAATCTACCAACATGGTACATTTTAATTTTTCAGAAAACAACGGTAACTAAAAGAATCTCGGGACGTTCAACTGAAATTAAAGGAAGCTCAACTTAACAGCAGAGAAAAAGTACTACATTTTTAATATAATTTTACTTTAAGATTATCAAATTTAATATTATTTTGTTCAACTTGAATGATACGTTGATTTGTTATTCTGGCACAGGTTCTTTAGACATCGGCTGCGGTTTATGCAAATTTTTAGAATATCAAGGACTTGTTCGTTAATTAGTGCTATTTTCTGAAATTTCTGAAAAATTGTATAAATTATGTAAAAATAAATTTAGTTAAAAATATCGAGATACAAACTGTTTCATGTGCATTTCTTTATTCAAATCGCATTTTTTCAATTTCCTCTGATAACGACATCAGTTGGTACTAGTACCATCTTTGCCACTGATACAGTTGTAATGAACTAATTAAGCCATGACCAGGATCGGAACTAGAAAATTTTATTAGAGGAGACTAAAACTTAAAATACATAATTATTAATTTGTAGTTAGTAGGATTTGAACTCATGACTTCTCAAGAATAAAATAAAGTCTTAACCACTAAACTATAAGCACACATCTAACATTTTATGAGGGGAATTACACTATATAAAAACTTCAAAAAAATAAAAAAATCAATTAAATTTCAACGTCCGTGATTAAAAATTTCAAAATCATGGGATGGCTTAGCATCCCCTGGGCATAGTGTAGATCCGCCCCTAGCCATGACTTAATTTTAGACCTTAGTACGGAATCTGGCAAAGAAAGAGTATCTGGCATAAGCATCTTATCCTTACTTTGGTAATTCCTGTATGTACTGTACTGGCATTGGCAGCACCAAAAGAAAGCAAAATGCGAAAATCAGAATTTGCTTAAAATAGTTAAAAATTACAGATCAGCTTATGCCCACAATCTATACAGCAAAATTCTGATTCAGTTCCATGTAGACAAGCAAAATACTCATGCCAAAGAATGGGAGAGAACTTACAAAATAATTGTACTTGATGAACTATATTATTATTTTGTGAAATTTGGGTTTATTTTACCAGTAATTCAGAGAGGCAGAACTAAAAGCCTCCTCTCTTGTACTGCATCTGCAACCAAAGGGTTAAAAAAATAAATAAATAAAAAAAAAACATCATAGGCCGTGATACAAAGTATAAATAGAATGATTTTAACAGCAGTTGACCTTTATTTTATTTTATTTTAACAACAGTTGATTTTAACCAGAACCAGTTGTACTGCATATAGCTACTGAATACAGAGGTAATAAGAAAAAGAAAAACAAATAATTTACCTCTATATCAAAGGAAATATCAAATACTCGGCATAGAACAGGTTCCAAATAAACCGATAGAATTGCAAGATTGCTTCCTGCACAATGCAAATGTAACAGCAGTCAATGATTAAAGCTTGCATTGCAACTATAATATGTGGTTTCTGGTCTATCAACTCACAAGTCACAACATGACCAGTTGCTAGTACAAGCTAGAAGAACAATTCCGATTATATATATATATATATATATGAAATTGCTAATATGCTACGTGTAGCATAGAGGGCCCCCGTGCAACGGCTCAAAATTTGAATTTTTAAATTCTTAACGGTCGATCCAAACCGTTAGATGTGTTATACATATTGAAATGTGCTTGGAGACCAAATTTTATATTTTTTGAATTTTTTTTACTATTTATTAAGTCACTTTGAAAATCACTGATCCAACTGTTTCACTGTTGGTTAAGCCACCATTGGATCGGCGATTTTCAAAGTGGCTTAATAAATAGTAAAAAAATTCAAAAATATAAAATTTGGTCTCCAAGCATTTTCAATATAGAGAACACATCCTATATATATATAGGAAAAAGAGACCTTCCAAAATTTGAATTTTCAAAATAAACGTTAGATATTTACATATTGAAAGACTTAGACCAAATTTTATATTTTTGGATTTTTACTATTTATTAAGCCACTTTGAAAATCGCGATCCAACTGGCTTAACCAAACAAAACCGTTGGATTAGCGATTTTCAAAGTGGCTTAATAAATAGTAAAAAACTTCCAAAAAATGTAAAATTTGGTCTCCAAGCACATTTCAATATGTAGAACACATCTAACGCTTCGGATCGACCATTAGAATTTTGAAAACACAAATTTTGTATATATATATATATATATATATATATATATATATAGAGTAGAACTAGGGTGCTCCTAAGTTCACCAAACCTCTTGTGAACTTGAGTCTAAAATATATCGAATCGACTTTAAACGATGAATCCAAACTGTTGAAATCCTTCTACCTAATGATTGATGCGTCTACATGTGAAAATTTTAAAGTCTCGAATTAATTTAATATAGAGTCAAGTAGTCAAAGGAGTCCAAAAAATGAATGCATTAAAATTAATTTATAAACCTTAAACTTTTGACCACTTGACTCTATATTAAATTAATTTGAAACTTTAAAATTGTCACATGTAGATGCATCACTCATTAGGTAGAAGGGTTTCAACGGTTTAGATTCATCATTTAAAGTCGATTCGATATATTTTAGAGTCAAGTTCACAAGAGGTTCGGTGAACTTAGGAGCACCCTAGTTCTACTCTCTCTCTCTCTCTCTCTCTATATATATATATATATTTATGAGGTTGGCTAAGCTCAAAACGTTTGTTCCAAACCGGCAGATGTTTAATCTATATTAAAATGTGCTTGGAGACCAAATTTTACATTTTTTGGAATTTTTTTACTATTTATTAAGATGGTTTGAAAATCGCTGTTTTTATTAAAATTCTGCACCATTGAAAAATAGCGATTTTCAAACCATCTTAATAAATAGTAAAAAAATTCTAAAAAATGTAAAATTTGGTCTCCAAGCACATTTTAATAGAGATTAAATATCTGTCTATTTGGATTGACCGTTTGGACTTTGAAAATCGAAAGATGCAAATTTACCTTTGTATAGTTAGCTTGCTCCAAGATCCATGCCTGAGATTTTGCACGAATTAAATGCAGCATTAGCACAAAGTAACTACAGTTATATAATAAACTAATACCAATGAAAGAAAGACATGAGAAAAGGCTCAATGGTAACCTGGAAGACAAGACCAAATGCTAAGAGAGCATGTGCAGGGACCATTATTCTCCACCTAAATGCCTGAAAGAACAAATAACAAATGGGTTTATAAGAGTTGTACCTGTACCTGTACCTGTACTTGTACCTGGGTTTATGGTATTCAGGTGCAATAATTGATACCTGAGGCATATAAAAGGCTACAGAAATAGCCACTATATAATTTGCCAGAAGAAGGCCTGTTCCAAGCAATGCTATATTTCTCACACCAAGCTTTGTCGCCAGAGTTGATATTTGAAACCTACACAACAAAATTAATAATAAATCACAAAACTATCAATTTTTAAAGGTAAAAGAGGGAGGGAGGGAGCATTTATTTATTTACTTGCGGTCGCCTTCTACATCGGGAAGGTCCTTGGTAATGGCAATAACCAAAGCAAACATAGTAACAAAGCATGTGATAAAAGCAACTGGATAACCCCACTGAAAGGAGAGACCAAGAGCAGCTCTGGTTGCATAGTAAACACCAAAGTTGAGAAGAAATCCACGCACCTGATCAAGCATCCATGCGGTAAGGATTTTAAAATTTACAAGTTAAAAAGAAATACATATATAAAAGAGTAAAGTAAGGAAACTAGTACTGTGGCAATAATAAGAAACGATGCAACGGGATATCTCTTGAGTCTGATAGGAGGAACGGAATAAATGGTGCCAAGAAATAGGCCCAGGCAGTAGAGAGACATGATGAAGGATCCAAAATTCCATGCCACAATTGACAGCCCGGCTCCGGCGAAGAAGAGCACCAGTAGCCATGCCGACTGCATCGACAAGTCTCCGGCTGCTATAGGAAGGTAGGGTTTGTTAACCCTGAAAAGAGGCAAAAACTAATATTAGATTAATTAATATATATTAGTAATTGGATTATTCCAGAGAGTAATTTAAACATACTTGTCGATTCCGACATCATATATCTGATTAATGCCGACAATATAACCGTTGCCGCATATGAGAGCAATGACGCCGTAAAATGCTTTGAATGTCAACCACCAATTTATCAGATGGGGCTTCTCCAATAGTGCTCTTGCCACTAAAGCTCTGTTGGCATGCATTATCATTAATTGTTCATTATTATGCAATAAATAATTAAACTAGAAGCCCAAAAGAAAAGGGAAGTAAGTAACTAACAGGGATCCAAGAGCAGTGCCGCGGATGGTGTGAGGCCTGAGAAATCTCCAGCACTTGTCTCCCAAATCAGACACCTGTTGGGACAATGGGATGGGACCCGACGCCATTACCATTAGACGAAACGAGTATTTTCTCTGTCTCTCTATCTCTCTCTCATGCGCACATCCTATTCCTATTTCCAAAACTGGAGAAGAAGAGGAGATCAGAGAAGAGAGAGATGAATTGAGATTGAGAGTTGATTCGACAGCAACAAACACATGACAGAGAAAAGAGAGACTGAGAGAGCAAGAGATAGTATCTGCCTTCCCATTTAATGCTCTCAATCAATTCAAAATTTAATGAAATTACTGCACAACTATACAGTTCCACTTATTTTATTAACAAATTTAATATCAAATTCACTATTTCTATTAATTATTATTATTCCAGTAGTAGCAATAATTTATAATTTTTGTTATAACCATATTAAAAGAAATTCGGTGTCTTGCGATCTATATTAAGATTCGTGCCACTGCCAGGGTTTAAAAACGGTCCGGATTTCCCAATTATACACTCAGCTAGCCTGAGCGGAACATATAAAGCAAGGTAAAACTCGGACCAGACGAGAGAGTTGCTTGAAGGAACCTGAGTACAGGAATGAGCACTAGAGCAGCATTGGGTAGTGCCGTCAGAATCTCGTTACCGACTGCTATGGATGTGATGTTGGTGGCTGGCACAAAGGCGGCCACATTCTTATTGACCCAGTCGGCCGCATCAGAACGGGACTGGCCCGTATGCAGAATCTGGTCATTGGGGACAGAGACCATGACCTCGATGCCGGTGTGGGCCAGGGCTGTCAGCATCTGGTGGTCTACGTCAAAGAGGTGGTTAACCATAGGAAGAGGAGAACAATGCCAGTTGCACACTTCTGCTGCATCATCTGCCATGTCACCGACCTTAGAACTTGGGCCTGGCCTTTGCAATTACAGATATCTTGGAACTGTTGTTGTGCAAATTTCTTAGTTCAAGCAGTCAGGATGAAGGGTGTGATGGAGAAAGCAGTTAGTTTCTAATGCTGTGCTGTGATGTGCTTCAATGCTACAAGGTAATCTAAATTTTTTAATGATTCTATTAATAGCATCTAATTTTCTTTTTCCAATTTGGTTAGTAGGGGTTTGCCAAACTTGAGAATGGAGAATTTGACATAACCAACATAATGCAGAGAAGAAGAAAAGTTGGTTGACAGTACATTGATCATATTAGAAATTAGATAATTCTAGGTACATCCAACATTTATTGTACATATATTTGATATCTTAAAAATATTGCTAAAATTAAAATTAAAAAAGTGTTTTCAATTATCAAATTTGAGTCAATTTAGAATGTGATTGATAATCTATTATGAATCATTAAAACTGTAGCACAGTTAAAAAAATTGCATTGTTATTTCAAATCAGTACAAACTTAATACAGGTGCTGTTTGAGAAATAAAAAGCACATTTTAATTTCAATAATATTTTTCAATATATTAAATAGATGTACAGTAAAAAAATTGGATGCCCCTCAGAAATTAACACCCAGCTGTTATGGTCCACAAACCAACATGTGTGCCTACATTTCTGATTACTAAAACAATGATTTTAAAAAGCAAAAAAAAAAATTGAATAGAATAGAAAAAAGAAATTCCAATAAGAAATAGCTAGATCGGTGAGAATTAAAAGTTCTTTTATTTCTTCTTCTTCTTGTGTGTGTGTGTGTGTGTGTTTAGAATCCCAAGTAGCCATCTTTTGGTTGATATATGAAGCTAAAACTAACACCGCCGACACAAACAGAGAGAGAGAGACGGAGAAAAGGAGGAAAGCGATACATTACCTGGATGAGAAAGCGAGAGAAGCTTTTTGTGTTGCGTACTGGAGAGAAGAAAGGTGGATGCTTTTAGTTTTAGGGAGCAAAGAGTAAAAGAAGAGAGAGCGAGGGTTTATGTGAGGTTTTTAGGGAGTTTTTTTTATAAACCATAATTAAAAAAAAAATATTCGGGTTTCAGCATAATTACGCGAGTTTTTATAAAAACCATAAAAAACGGTTTGGCAGCCCGTTCTTTACAATATTTTATCCCTCAGAACGGACTGCCAACTCGTTTTTTTTTATTTTTTTTCAGTTTTAACCTAAAAAATAGGTTGGCAGTACGTTCTCTATAGTAATTTTTTTTTTTATAAAATAAATCAAATATTTTGTTTGATTTTGTATATTAACAATAAGATTAATGGAACAATTTGAATATATATTTTTTTTCGTGTATTTTGACCATTTTATCATTTTATCAAATCAATGGATTGATTTTCTATATAAAACAATCAATAAATATATAAAAATCAATGGATTGGTTTTCAAATGTACGTATTATTTTTTTAAAATTTATTCTTTTTTATATTTTAAAAACAAACAAATTTAATCATTTAATTGTTATTTTTATTAAAACTCATTTTAATTTAAAAAGTACTTATTTTTTTTGTAAAATTATAAAATAAGTGTTTTATTTATGAAAAAATATTTTAGTATTCTAATTGGTCGATTTTTTAAAATAATGATACATTGATCTACTACATGGAGAATTTAGAAGTTTCTGTAACCATAAGTTTTGAAAAAAAAAATTAAAATAGAGTCGATTTTTGTCATAAAAGCCGTTATATTATAGAAAATATGTTCATTAATCACTCAAAGACATTATTTCCTAGAAAAAAGTATCTAGAGATATAAATTTTTAGTATTGTTATTATATTTCACTTTTATATTTTCTTCTAATTTTCTCCACGAAAATATTTATTGATTTTTTTATATAGAAAACTAATCAATTGATTTGATAAAATGATAAAATAGTCAAAATACACAAAAAATATATTCAAATTGTTCCATTAATCTTATTATTAATATACAAAATCAAACAAAATATCTTATCTATTTTATAAACAAACTCTAAAAAAAAAAAGTTACTGTAGAGAACGGACTGCCAACCCGTTTTTCAGGTTAAAATTGAAAAAAAATCAAAAACGAGTTGGCAGTCCGTTCTAAGGGATAAAATACTGTAGGGAACGGGTTGCCAAATCATTTTTTGTGATTTTTATAAAAACTCACGTAATCATCTTGAAACCCGATTTTTTTTTTTTAATTGTGGTTTATAAAAAAAACTCGTTTTTAGGAGGAAAAGAGAAAAAGAACAAAAAGAGAAGGGACAAATTAAAAATTTTAATTTGTCTACTCTCACTACTACAGTGACAAATTAAAAGTGTTGGGTTCGGTTCGACGAGATAAAAAATTCGTAATTCGGTATTATTCGAAAAACTCCTAAAAAAAATTTGGCCTTTTTTTTGCGTTTTTATCGCGAATAATTTGTGATTCTCATTTTATTCACGTTTTATTCGCGAATTATTCGGTCAAAGTTCAATCAAATTTCAGAAAAAAAAAAAGTTTTATACGCGAAAAACGCATACCTGGTTACCATGCTCACTACAGGGAAAGAGAGAAGAAAGAAAATAATGGAAATCTATGAACAAAATGGTCGTTTTTTTTTTACTTAGGCGGAGACCGGATTTCTGCTACAAATTACAAATCAGTCACTGTATAATCACAATTTTTTATTTTGCAAAATTAAGATATTGAATTATATGGTGAAATTGATTGTTTTTAAACCTCTTAGTTGCATCTTTTATGCAACTTTCTAACTTATGAGTTTCATGGGCTGTGAGACCTCCTATTTGTCTTAAGATATGTGAGCACAAAAATTGTAGTTACATACGGATAAAGCAGATTAGACAGGTCTTACAAACCATCAAATTCAAAACTAGATCTCGTCTATCAAACTTAAAAGAATGTTATACATTTTTTTACTTTTTTATTTATATGATTCATAAAAGTATAGACTTAAATTAGTTATCATATATTTAGTTATTATCTCAATTTTTCGATGTTGATAATCAATAGAAATATAGAATACAATTTTTTTAAAAATGCTATGTACAATAGTTTCCGTTATAGCTATGCTATTCACGATAGATCTTTTTTTAGCCTCTCTATAATAACACGATGACACAATAATCGCTATTTAGAACCTTAACATGAAACAAATGTATAATTATTGAACGTTTCTGTACGAATTCAAACGTTGAGTAATTTAGCATTTATCATCTTCTCAGATGAGTTGAATAATTCAGCGTTTGAATATATATTGTTGAATTTTGATAAAATATATATATATATATATTGTTGAATAACATGCATGAGTGGCAAAATTTGGTAGACATCAATCAGTATGACATAATAAATCACTGCATGCTTAATTAAGCACTGCACTGATTGTGATAGAATATAAAAACATCTACATCTTTGGTATGATGAGAGTTTCTAATATGATGTAACAATTTTCAATTTATTTTCAAAAATATGGGAGAACTTTTTTTTTTTATTTATTTAGAAACTATATAGGAAAGTTTCTTATTAAGAAGTTGTTTATAAACTTCACACTAGTCAAATTATTTCTCCTTTTTAATTTATTGCTGATGTGACTTAATAAAAACTCTAAAATTAATTTTAGAAATGTAAGAGTTAGAAACTCTAGAGACTTTAATTTTTAAAAAGTAACTTAATAGTTATTTAAAAACTCATTTGAGTTGGTTGAATGTAGATGCTCTAATATAATAGTGATTCAGTGATAAGTACATAATCATTAATTAATCATTGAACATTCAACCATCGCACCCTTCTTACTTTTTTTAATACTTTCACATCTCTCGCACGCTCCGCTAATCCATGCAGCATCGAACTGGAGTTGGAATATTTTAAATTAAAAAGTAAGATGCGTTTGAATGGGTGAAGAATAATCACTAATCTATATTGGCACTATTCCGAGCTATTATTTTATATTTGGATGTGTTTGAATTAGCGAATAATCACTATTCTTTATTTGTCTTTTGTAGAATTTTTTTAATATTCTACTAATCCTACAAAATGTTGAATTAGTTATTATTTTCAAAATTAAAATTAATTGTATTTTTGCTCTATTTTTTTATTCATCCAAACGAAGTATATAAAGATCTGAAATAATGGGAGGAGTGAGCATGACCCGTATACGACCCATTCAGAATTTAGATTCAGATCAAATAAAGCGCACGTGGCATTAAATATGCCAAAGAAGCACACCCATCACCAGCACCAAATCAACCGAAATTTTTTATTAATCGAAATTAAATAAAAAATATCGGAAAAAAGGGGATAGATTTAAAAAAAATTCGAAATATAAGTAGAACGAGTTAAATAATTCCATCCTATGAGACGAATTAAATTATTTCATCCTAATTAATTACTCGGTCTACTAACTAAACGAACTAAACAACCAAAAAAAAGTCCGGATGAGTTAAACCATCCCGTCCAGCACAAAAAAAAAAATAATACGGAGTACTTTTTTTGCATTTCCATGCAAGTTTTTGACCTTCTCCACATCCAATTTGTGGAGACTACCTCTTCATCCTTGCTATTTCAGTATATGGACTACTATTTTTTTTTTCTTTTTTGAGGTGCCGGACGGGTTGGTTTAACTAGCTCCAGATTTGTTGTTGTTGTTGTTGTTGTTTAGTTCGTTTAGTTAGTAGACCAAGTATTTAAGTGGGACAGGATAATTTAACCCTTCCCACGGAACGGGATTATTTAACCCGTTCTACTTATATTTTAAAATTTTCTAAAATCTCTCCTCTTTTCAGATATTTTTTTATATTTAATTTCGAAAAAATCGGCTAAATCAACTCTCTATTCTATTATATTCTCTCCCCTTCTCTCTCCTGTCTAAATTTTCTATGGTAGGGATTGTATTGTCTTACATGAAATGAAACATGTGACAATAACTATTGCTGAGTTGATAGATAACCATTATGGAATGGTATGTGTTGTGTCGGGTTGAACCGCCCATATTTTTTCAGGATACATTTCGTTAGAGCAAGAATTGAGCTAACTCAAAAATAACACAATTCTTTTAACTCACATTTGAATCAAGAGCTAACAACTATTCTTTATTTGTCTTATATGGATTTACTAACCTAATCAAATATTGAATTAGCTACTTAATTTGATATTAGTTAATTATTCTCACTAACCCACCCTTATTTACCACCTTCATGTCTTGAATTTCGTACCTTACCATTGATTTCTCAAAAAAAAAAAAAACAAAATGTTCCCATGTTCGCACCTTGGTCCCTTGCATGAGTTTTCAATGAAAATTTATTCATATTGAATTGGGCTCTCATGTGCATATAGGTATTACGCGTGAATGTGTTAATATTTTCTTTTTTTGAGAAATCAATGACAAGGTTAGAATTTTGAAATATTGAGATTGTAACTAAAAAACCGTTGACGAAATTAAAGGAGCCAACTAAAAGAAGTGACAATGAAAACCTAATAAACGCACCAAACACCAAACCCGCCAAACAGGGCCTTAAAATCGGACCACATGAATGGGCCCAAAAGACTACACGGAGGCCCCGTAAAGGCTCCCTCAGCAAACCTGCTTGGCACAAGGAGGTCCAACCCGAACTTGATATCACTCCTTCGAAGTGATCGTTGTAACCAATGTTTTTAAATGCGATTTTGATGCGGTATGCAGAAAGTCACTACATATCACATATACGGTATAGGGCTGCATATGCTGAATTTAATGTGAGAGCCCGTATTCGGTTTTATTGGGACTTGTATACATAAATTAATACAATTCAAAATCAAGAAAATTAACAAAAATTATGAAATATGGACTTTTTAAATTATGCGTGCAATGCTAAATTTTTTATTTAAATATAATTGAGAAACTTTGGTGTAATTGGTTGAATACAATCAAGAATAAAAGCATAAATCATAATTATAATAAAATTTAGGATGTAAATAAAAAAAGACCGGTCCATATAGAAATTACTCAATGAATAATTGTCTTTTTTTTTTTAATTCCAGCGGAGGCTGCTGGTTTCATTAAATGGTAAAAGAGTTTACACAACTTTTGTCCCTAGTATATTAATTACAACAAAACACCAAAAAAAAAGTGGGGAAAACAACTAATTATAAGAATATTTTTTATAAACTAAAATTGAAATAAATAAATTTATGAAACCAACATAATTATTTTTTTTTACAAAAAAATATAAGAATCAAAATGCTATTTCGGTCTGCTATTTTTTTTCGGAACCGAAATACCGTTATGGTCTAATTTAAAAGACTCAAAACTTGACCAAGAAAATAGTCCAAACACTTTACATCCACCTTCACACCTCAAGCTTGTCTCAAGAACATACGGCCAAGCTCTCCAAAATAGGACGTATCACAAGGAAAACCCACTACAGTTTTCATTTAATTTTACTTTAAGATTATAAAATTTAATATTATTTTGTTCAACTTGAAGGATACGTTCATTTGTTATTCTGGCACGGGTTCTTTAGTACGATTTTCTGAAATTTATGAAAATTGTAGAATTTATGTAAACATAAATTTTGTGAAAAACATCGAGACACAAACTGTAAACTGTGCATTTCTTGCTTCAAATTGCATTTTTCCAATTTCCTCTGATAATGATATCAGTTGGTACCAGTAGGTCCAGTACCATCTTTGCCACTGATACAGTTGTAATAAACTAACCAAGCCATGACTTAATTTTAGACCTTAGTACAGAATCTGGCAAAGAAACAGTTTCTGACATGAGCATCTTATTCTTACTTTGGTAATTCCTGTATGTGCTGTACTGGCATTGGCAGCACCAAAAGAAAGTAAACTGCGAAAATCAGAATTTGCTTAGAATAGTTAAAATGACCGATCAGCTTATGCCCACAATCTATACAGCAGAATTCTGATTCAGTTCTACGTAGACAAGCAACATATTTGTGCCAAAGAATGGGAGGGAACTTACAAAATAATTATACAAATTGATGAACTATATTATTAATTTGTGAAATTAGGGTTTATTTTACCAGTAGTTCAGAGAGACAGAACTAAAAGTCTCCTCTCTTGTACTGCATCTGCAACCAAAGGGTTAAAAAAATAAATAAAAGAAAAACATCATAGGCCGTGATACAAAGTATAAAACTATAAATAGAATGATTTTAACAGCAGTTGACCTTTATTTTATTTTAACAACAGTTGATTTTAACAAGAACCATTTGTACTACATATAGCTACTGAATACAGATGTAATAAGAAAAATAAAAAGAAATAATTTACCTCTATATCAAAGGAAATATTAAATACTCAGCATAGAACAGGTTCCAAATAAACTGATAGAATTGCAAGATTGCTTCCTGCACAATGCAAATGTAAAAGCAGTCAATGGTTAAAGTCTTGCATGGCGAATATAATATGTGGTTTCTGGTCATTATCAACTCACAAGTCACAACACGACCTGTTGCTAATACAAGCTAGAAGAACAATTCCAATTAAAAAAAAAAAAAAAAAAAATAATAATTGAAAGATGCAATTTACCTTTGTATAGATAGCTTGCTCCAAGACCCATGCCTGAGATTTTGCACGAATTAAATGCAACATTAGCACAAAGTAACTACAGTTATATAATAAACTAATACCAATGAAAGAAAGACATGAGAAAAGGCTTAATGGTAACCTGGAAGACAAGACCAAATGCTAAGAGAGCATGTGCAGGGACCATTATTCTCCACCTAAATGCCTGAAAGAACAAATAACAGATGGGTTCATAAGAGCTGTACCTGTACCTGTACCTGGGTTTATGGTATTCAGGTATAATAATCGATACCTGAGGCATATAAAAGGCTACAGAAATAGCCACTATATAATTTGCCAAAAGAAGGCCTGTTCCAAGCAATGCTATATTTCTCACACCAAGCTTTGTCGCCAGAGTTGATATTTGAAACCTACACAACAAAATTAATAATAAATCACAAAACTATCAATTTTTAAAGGTAAAAGAGGGAGGGAGGGAGCATTTATTTATTTACTTGCGGTCGCCTTCTACATCGGGAAGGTCCTTGGTAATGGCAATAACCAAAGCAAACATAGTAACAAAGCATGTGATAAAAGCAACTGGATAACTCCACTGAAAGGAGAGACCAAGAGCAGCTCTGGTTGCATAGTAAACACCAAAGTTGAGAAGAAATCCACGCACCTAATCAAGCATGCATGCGGTAAGGATTTTAAAATTTACTATGTAAAAAGAAATAGGTATATAGATATACACGTGCGCGCGCGCGCGCGCGCGCACACACACACACACAATAAAGGTGGGTAAAGGAAATTAGTACTGTGGCAATGATAAGAAACGCAGCAACGGGATATCTTTTGAGTCTGAAAGGAGGAACGGAATAAATGGTGCCAAGAAATAGGCCAAGGCAGTAGAGAGAGGTGATGAAGGACCCAAAATTCCATGCCACAATTGACAGCCCGGCTCCGGCGAAGAAGAGCACCAGCAGCCATGCCGACTGCATCGACAAATCTCCGGCTGCTATAGGCAGGTAGGGCTTGTTAACCCTGAAAAGAGGCAAAAACTAATATTAGATTAATTAATATATATTAGTAATTGGATTATTCCATAAAGGAAATTAAACATACTTGTCGATTCCAACATCATATATCTGATTAATGCCGACAATATAACCGTTGCCGCATAGGAGAGCGATGAGGCCGTAAAATGCTTTGAATGCCAACCACCAATTTATCAGATGGCGGTTCTCCAATAATGCTCTTGCCACTAAAGCTCTGTTGGCATGCATTATCATTAATTGTTCATTATTGTGCAATAAATAATTGAACTAGAAGCCCAAAAGAAAAGGGAAGTAAGTAACTAACAGGGATCCAAGAGCAGTGCCGCGGATAGTGTGAGGCCTGAGAAATCTCCAGCACTTGTCTCCCAAATCAGACACCTGTTGGGACAATGGGATGGGGCACGCTGCATCAGAGGCCGTACCAGACTGAGAGTTGGACGCCTGCAGTGGTATATGAGAAGATTGGTATTGGTGTTAATTGGTACTGGTATGGGTTACTGAGAGAGCAAAAACAACAGTACAGTATAGTAGGAAGCGAAGGAATATAAATAAGGGATAATATAATTATAATATACCTGAATTGGAAAGGAAGAGAGGTAGGAGGAGTTAAGCCTGGCGGGCTTTGATTTTGATTTAAATTTAGCGGCGGTGAAAGAGGAGGAGGAGAGAAGAGAAGAGTTGCATTTTACTTTTCCATTGGGTTTGGTAATAGTTGGATTTAGCGGAAGAGGAGGGCAGCACCCGCGACAAGTCGAAGCCGACGCCATTACCATTAGACGAGACAGACGAGTCTTTTCTCTCTATCTCTCTCTCATACGCACATCCTATTCCTATTCCTATTCCTATTCCCAAAACTGGAGAAGAAGAGAAGATGAGAAGATGAGAGAAGAGAAAGACTGATGAATTGAGAATGAGATTGAGAGCACTAAAACAGAGAGAAAAGAGAGACTGAGAGAGCAAGAGATAATGAGTTCGTATCCTCTGAGATATCTCAATTTTTGCGTGACCGACGTGTTCGGTGCCTATTCGGGGGATAGCGCGGGGCCAGTATTATTTTACTTTGAGATTCGTGCATAACTATTTAAACGGTTATGATTTTTCCTAAAGTCACGCAAAGTTTGAGATATCTCAGAGGATGCGAATTCAGAGATAATATAATATATCATATCTATCTGCCTTAACATTTAATGCTCTCAATTGAAATTTTATTTTTTATTTGATCTCAATTCAAATTTAATGAAATTACTACACAACTATACAGTTGCACTTATTTTATTAATAAATTTAATATCAAATTCACTATTTCTATCAATTATTATTATTCTAGTACCAATAATGTACATTAGGAATATAAGTAATTTATTCTCCGTCATTTGACTAAGAATTTCCAATATTCATTTAAAATGGGAATGAGAAAATAAATTCGGTGCCTTGCGATCTATATTAAGATTCGTGCCACTGCCAGGGTTTAAAAAGGGTCCGGATTCACGTTTGTGGAACTGGAACATAAGGTAAAACTCGGACCGGACTGAACCGGACCGGACCAGACGGGACTGAAACGAGGAATCCGAATCCATTCGCGAAACCCTAGCAATATAATTGATTCACTCAATTCATTCATTCGTTCGTCCCTTGGTCTCAAATCCAATTCAATCCAATCAATCATCTCTCTTTCTTATACCCGCAGTCGCCGTCTCTCTTCCTCTCTCCCCTCTCTCGCCAAAACCCTAGCAATCAATTAAAGACATCTTACTCTATTCATTTATTTTAAAAAGGAAAAGAAAACAAGGACGACCAAGAACCCATCATCCATGGCGACCGAGGCGGAGCAACACCAGCAACAAGAACAGCAGATGGCGGCTGTCTTGGGTCCTGACCCAGCCCAAATGGAGGCCCTCATCCTGGCTCTCATGTCATCATCCAACACCGATCGTGGTTCCGCCGAAACCCTCTTCAATCTCTGTCGGGCCCGCCATCCAGAGGCTCTAATTCTCAAACTGGCCCACTTGCTGCAGCATAATATCTCCTCCCCACGTGCTGCCGAGCTTCGTTCCATGTCAGCCGTGCTGCTGCGTAAGCTGCTCACTCAGACACAGGCAGCCCCTTCTGTGTTCCCTCTGCTCTCCCCTACAGCACAAGACAGCCTCAAGTCGTTACTTCTCTCGTCTCTTCAATTGTCAGATGGTGCCGGTGGCCGTTCCCTTTCCAAAAAGCTATGTGATGCTGTATCTGAATTGGCTGCATCTCTGCTGCCTGATGGTGGCTGGCCGGAACTGGTGCCGTTTCTCTTCCGTGCTGCCTCGGCCCCTGAATCCACCCCACGCCTCCAAGAATCAGCCTTGCTTATCTTTGCACGGCTCTCTGAGTTTGTGGCTGACTCTTTAACACAGCATCTTCCCACCATTCATTCCCTCCTCATGGCCTCCCTCTCCCATCCCACCTCACCTGACGTCCGTATCGCTGCTCTCTCTGCTGCTGTCAACCTCGTCCAGTGTCTCTCCTCCCCAACCCACCGTGATTCCATGCAAGACCTGCTCCCTTCCATGATGCGTGCCCTTACTGATTGCCTCAACTCTGCACAAGAGGCATCTGCACAGGAGGCACTAGAGCTCCTTGTTGAACTTGCTGGCACTGAACCTCGCTTCCTCCGCCGTCAGATTGCTGATGTCGTCACTGCCATGTTACAGATTGCAGAGGCTGACCAGCTGGAGGAGGGCACCCGCCACCTTGCTGTTGAGTTTGTTGTCACCCTTGCTGAGGCCAGGGAGCGTGCCCCTGGTATGATGAGGAAGTTCCCTCAATTTGTTGGCAGGCTGTTTGCTGTTCTCATGAACATGCTTTTAGACATAGAGGACGAGCCTGCATGGCACTCTGCTCTTGAGGAGGAGGAAGATGCCGGGGAGAGTGGCAATTACGGAGTCGGGCAGGAGTGCCTCGATCGATTGGCCATTGCCATTGGGGGAAATGCGATCGTGCCCATTGCCTCTGAACTGTTGCCGGCTTATCTGTCAGCACCTGAGTGGCAGAAGCACCATGCAGCTCTCATTACTCTTGCACAGATTGCTGAAGGCTGTGCAAAGGTATTGTTATTACTTTGAAATGCTATTATAAGCAAATGTCAAGTAGGCTATAATATAATGGTTTGTTATCAATGGAATTATGCAGGTGATGCTGAAGAACTTGGAGCAGGTGGTGAACATGATCCTGAATGGGTTCCAGCACCCGCATCCACGTGTAAGATGGGCTGCAATTAATGCTATAGGCCAGCTGTCGACGGACCTGGGTCCTGACTTGCAGACCCACTATCACCAGAAGGTGCTACCTGCCCTTGCTAATGCCATGGATGATTTCCAGAATCCCCGTGTTCAGGCAATTTCCTATTTCTTTTTTCTTCATTCATTCATTCATTCATTTATCTATCTTGTTTTGTTTTGTTTTGTGCACTGCATGAATATGTGTTTGTTCCTCCTACAGGCTCATGCTGCTTCAGCCATCTTAAACTTCAGTGAGAACTGCACCCCTGAAATCTTGACACCCTACTTGGATGGAATTGTTTCCAAGTTACTTGTATTACTCCAGAATGGAAAGCAAATGGTTCAGGAGGGGGCTCTTACTGCTTTGGCCTCAGTTGCTGATTCCTCACAGGTACACACAACACAACCCATGTAGTATGCACCTATTGTATTGCACATGTACTTCTGGTTACCTTTAAAGACTGGTTCTTTCTATTATAAAAAATAATAGGGCGTGGTGTACAATGGATTACTGCCACTGGCTATTTGGCTCACCTGTTCATTTTTTTAATAGCATTAGTTTATAGATGGAGTTAAATGTTGCAGGAACAATTCCAAAAGTATTATGATGCGGTGATGCCATATTTGAAGGCTATACTAATAAATGCAACCGACAAGTCTAATAGAATGCTGCGTGCCAAGTCAATGGAGTGTATCAGCTTGGTTGGTATGGCCGTCGGCAAGGACAAGTTCCGTGATGATGCAAAACAGGTTGCCATTACAATTTTTTATTTCTTGTTATCTAGAATTGCTTGTTTTTCTGAGATGAGTTTCTCTTCTGACATTTGATGCTTTGCTTGATGATGGTAGGTTATGGATGTACTGATGTCGTTACAAGGGTCGCAATTGGAGACAGATGACCCAATCACCAGCTACATGTTGCAGGTATGTTTTCCAATTTGTACCTTGTTATGTTTTGTATATTTTACCAGTAATCCAATTCCTTTTTTTTATAACCTAATATACGGGCCTCAATGTCACAGGCATGGGCTAGGCTATGCAAGTGCTTGGGGCAGGATTTTCTTCCCTACATGAGTGTGGTCATGCCACCACTGCTTCAATCTGCTCAACTGAAGCCTGATGTCACCATCACATCAGCTGATTCAGACGATGAGATAGATGAATCTGACGACGATAGGTTTCTTTTGTTTTACTTTATAGTCTTTTGCTCCTAAGTTCTTGCTGTTTAATTTGACCTAAAATTGAGTTGATGGGTTGATAATGAATGGTTATGACTAATGAGCAGCATCGAAACAATTACATTGGGAGACAAGAGGATTGGCATTAGGACCAGTGTCTTGGAAGAGAAAGCCACCGCATGCAACATGCTTTGCTGTTATGCTGATGAACTCAAGGAGGGTTTCTTCCCTTGGATCGATCAGGTTTTGTTTCCTTAACTACTCGCCCCCCCCCATACCCATACTTCATGATACTCCATTTTTTTATTCTTTATATAATTTTTTTTTTTATTTTATTTATTTGTGTACTTTTGCATTTATTTTTAGGTGGCTCCTACATTGGTGCCTCTCCTCAAGTTCTATTTCCATGAGGAAGTCAGAAGAGCAGCTGTTGCTGGTATTCAAAGAATCCCTTATGTTTCTTTCTGCCCCTACCATTGATTAAATTTGAAGAAATTGTTAATCAGGCTTGTTCAATAATAATTGAGTAAATTAAACAAATGGTCCTCGAAGTATCATTCATTTATTATTTTGGTCCTTAAAAGTTTCACAAGCATCGGTTTGGTCCTTAAAAAGTATTGTTCATTTATGCTAAAAAAATGATGTTAAAAGAGCAGTTGTTGCCGGTACTCCTCTTATCTCTTATGTTTCTGTCTGCCCCTACAATTGATTAATATGAGAAGGAATTGCTCATTAGCCTTGTCCTATAATAATTGAGTAAATTATATAAAGTGGTCCTTAAAGTATCATTCATTTATTATTTTGGTTCAAAAGCATTGGCTTGGTCAAGTATCGCAAAGCATTTAGGTTCTTAAAAGTTTCAAAAGTACATTTTGGTCCTTCAAGTATCACTTGTTTAACATTTTGATCCTTAGTTTTACCATTATCACCGATAAAAACAATTAGATGAAGATCCATGTTCGCTCGCATCCATGCTACAATGATAGTTATAGTAAGATATATATGTAAATGCCATTAATAATATATGCTATATGATAGATGAAAATGTCACATTTTCCAATGGATGCTAAACCTAGGACTAATTTGTTACAAATTAAAAACTTTATGGACCAAAATGGTAGATGATTGATATTTTTAAGGATCATTTGTGTAATTTACTCTTAATAATTGCTTGCAAAGTTTCTGGTTGTGACACCTTCAGATGTTACTACTTTCTTTCCCTAACATTGTTACTTCATTAATTGTCCACAGCAATGCCGGAGTTGTTACGCTCTGCGAAGTTAGCAATTGAAAAGGGACAGGCTCAAGGTCGTGACGAGTCTTACCTCAAGCAGCTGTCAGATTACATCATCCCAGCCTTGGTTGAAGCTCTACACAAGGTTACTATTACTCTTTGAGTTTAGTAAACAACAGACATTGTTTATGCATGTACTTTTATTGATTGATCTTTTTTTTTTTTTTTTTAACTATTTTTGATGTAGGAGCCTGAGACAGAGATCTGTGCATCGATGCTGGATTCCCTGAATGAATGCATGCAGATCTCAGGCACGCTTCTTGGTGAAGGCCAAGTGAGAGCTATTGTAGATGAGATAAAGAATGTGATAACGGCGAGTGCGACAAGGAGGAGGGAGAGGTCCGAAAGGGCAAAAGCAGAGGACTTTGATGCCGATGAAGGTGAACTACTTCAAGAAGAAAACGAGCAGGAAGAGGAGGTTTTTGACCAGGTCTTTCTCTCTCCCTTCTACTCTCTTCTCATTCCTTCTTCCTCTGGTAGTTTAGTTAACACTATTATTTTATTTTATATTCCTAGGTTGGTGAATGCTTGGGAACCCTTATTAAGACGTTCAAAGTCTCCTTCCTTCCATTTTTTGATGAGCTGTCCATCTACATTACGCCTATGCTTGTGAGTTTATTTACATCTGTTTTTTTCAAGACAGCACAGCTATTGTAGACATTTTTTGAGAAAACTATTGTAGACTTATCTATACCTACGCTGGTATAGTTCATTTTGTTTGTACTTGGTAAATTTCTTTTGACCTGTTAGACTGGACCCTTATTTTTACTGTTAAATCTATCACTTATGGACAAGTAATTGGTCTATTAATCTCAAGTTCACCTTTAGTGATATGTTATGGCTTTTATGCAGTCAATATAACCTTGTTGTTGGAATGGGCACTTCTATTCATTTCATAGTAACAAATTCACAATTCAGAAATTATTAGGCATAGCAAAAAAATTCCAAATTTGTCAAGGGATATTTTTAGAATTTGTGACAAAATCAAGTGTTATGGAGGGTAACATCTGAAACTACATAAAAATCACCACAAAGAATCACACTTAAGTTTTTCTTTGGCGAGAATGGTATGGAGTCGTACTGGGTTCACCAGGTGATTCTATTGGGGATCATCTGTAACTGTTTTTTTTTTTCAATGGGCTCTGTCTATCTTATTCATGAATTATTGGAGCATATTGTGGATTGTGCTCTTTCAATTTGTCAGTAATAATTTATACTGTGATTTCTTCCAGGTTAACACAAACTTTTCACGACTTTGTAAGAATATTTTGCCAATCTTATTAATTTGATACTTGTTATGTCAATTGATGTAACTTGTCCTTGCTAAGTTGACCATATTTATATAAAGCTAATTAATCCATGTAATCCATATCACATTTAAGTGAATAAAGAAGAGAGGACAAAGGAAGTTATGTTTTTGTGGTTTGAGATTAAATGTTTATTCTTCTTATAAGAAGAGAACTATCTAAATGTTTTTTGGCACCAATATTCATTCATTGTAATGCAAATGTGAAAATATATGTAGGGTAAAGATAAGACTGCAGAAGAAAGAAGGATTGCTATTTGCATTTTTGATGATGTTGCTGAACAATGCCGTGAAGCAGCTCTCAAGTACTTAATCCTACATTCCAATTTTGTCTTGCTTAAATTTTTTGGAACCGTAAAATTTTGTGGGTTTCTGTTTTGATGAAATGTGTCTTGTAATATTCTATTTGTTTTTATTATTATTTTTTTGTTATTTGTTAATGCAGATACTACGATACTTATCTTCCTTTCCTGTTGGAAGCGGCGAATGATGAGAATGCAAATGTCCGGCAGGTTTGTACAGCATCTCCTTATTTTATTTAATTCGATTTTTTTGCCTCTACCCAAGTGAAATATTATTATTAAGGGTAATTTTTTTACCAGATGTTACTCAACTTCACCCAATTTTGTTATTCCGTATTTAATTTACGTGCATTTTGTTATCTAATTCATCACAAAATGAATCTGATCAATTATCATTGGTAGATTGTAATGGCGACTTTGGAGAAAAATATGTAGATTATATTGGTTTTGAACAGATTGGTTCCATTTGGATATAGAATGGATTTCTGTGAGCAAAATCAGATATTTTAAAGTGACCAAAAGCTGATTGAGGGTAAATATAAGTAACTTTCTGTAAATTTTGCCTACTCTCTTTTTGAACCTTGAAGTTATTCTTTTTGTAAAAGAGCATCTCCATGCTTGCAATTGCAAAAAATATATTTTTTTTCCTGCCACGTCAACAACTTTAGCTATTAATCCTAAATCACTTTCAAACCATCTCCATCTCCATCTCCATCTCAATCCCTGCAATAAATTATAATTTCAATTTGTGAGAAATATTGAATATTTTAATTTTTTTTTACATCTTTGCAATTTATTCCTTTGCATCCCTGAAATTGGCAATTAATAGTGATTGCAAATGCATTAGATTAATGCAACTACCTAGCAGCTTCTGCTATGGATTTAAAAAAAAAGTAATGATTGCAAATGATGATGTGGCTTTTTTTAGCAAGATTGCTAAATTACCAATTGGTCCACATTTCTTCAAATGAAATTGCAATTGCCACATTAGCACTTGTCTTACAGTTTCAATGGAATGTGTACTTGTACTTTTGCTTAGAGAGGTATGTACGCTTTGTCATCTGATCAGCATTTGTTGTTTGGATTTGACAGGCTGCAGTTTATGGTGTGGGTGTCTGTGCTGAATACGGGGGTGCTGTGTTTCGGCCTCTTGTAGGAGGTAATTTTTTTTACATTTGTTGTAATCTTTCTCTTCTAGCTTACAAAGAAATTTCAAAAATAGAAATGATGGTTGTGAGTGATTGTTAATGATGCAGAGGCTCTTTCGAGGCTGAACAATGTGATACGGCATCCCGAGGCGATGTCACCCGACAACGTGATGGCGTACGACAATGCTGTCTCTGCTGTTGGGAAAATCTGTCAGTTCCATCGTGACGCCATTGATACTTCTCAGGTACTGCATCTACTGCAATGATGGCATATGCATTATAGTTGGAGAAATAAGGATGTCAATTCAGTTATATATTGATATTTGTAGGTGATTCCTGCATGGTTGAGCTGTCTGCCAATCAAAGGGGATCTGATTGAAGCCAAGGTCGTTCATGATCTACTATGCTCTATGGTCGAAAGGTGTGTGTGCGTTTCTGTGTCATTCTTTTGGATTTAATTTGCCTCTTCCTCTTACCCATTAATAACATTTTGTTGGCATTGACGTAATAATGACAGGTCAGGATGCAGAGATCCTTGGTCCGAATAACCAGTACCTCCCAAAGATCATCTCTGTTTTCGCTGAGGTACTTCATTCTGTTTTCGAGAGAGAGAGAGAGAGATGTTATTAGATTTTTCTGGTTTATTGATGTATGAACTGTTGTGCAGGTGTTGTGCGGGAAGGACCTTGCGACGGAGCAAACGATTGCTCGTATGGTGAACCTGCTGAGGCGCATACAGGAAACAGTCCCACCGGCCATCTGGTCATCCCTCCAGCCTCAGCAGCTGCATCTTCTCCAGTCCATTCTCTCTTCTTGATGTCTGTTATATCCTCCTTTTCCTTCCTGTGTCATGTTTACTTTTCTTGTTTCTACTTTCAGAATTTTGGGCTATTGCTGTTTCTTCTTTCACTCTTGTCTTTTGCTAGAATTTATCAATTCTTTCTTCGTTGGTGATTCTTTTGGGTTGGGTTGGGCTGAGTCGGGCTGGCTGACTTAAGCCCTGCAGTGTACTTGCCGGTCTGGTTTGCCTGATTGTGCAAAGAGTGTATATTTTGTATTTTTGTTTATCGGCGTGGATTTTGAGTTCTGCGCTGTGTTGTTTAAAATAGTCATTGGACATATCAAAGTGAGAAATCACAGTTTGTTGGTGAAGAGAAATGCTTCATCTTGTTTGAAATGCAGTCTTTAATTTTCGTTGGCTTGGTCTTTACCTCTTTAATTTATAGCATGTGTTGAGAAACTCATATTATTATCTTTTTATTTCTTGCACAATTGTTCCATAAAAAATGGTGCAAGCCGGAGCACACCAGACAACTCTCAAGAAGTTAGCACTGGAAATTAATATAATATGAAAAAAAAAACTGTTCTTGCAGAATTATGGTGTTAACACTTAACAGTTTGCAAATATGTCAAGACATTTTATTGATCGTTGTGCAAATGTGTCTTATTCTTATGGGGTGGAATCTAGATTCCGCTGTCAGGTCGAATCTTACCAATTTTTTTCCTTTTGAAACGAGGTCAAAACGATTTTGTAAGATTCAAATAAAATCTAGTAGCATGACTTGAAATTATATATTCATACTTTAATTGTAAAGCAGTGGGACAGCTATTTGCAGATAGAACAGTGCGTAGGAGGACAGAATATATATTTATAAAGTTCATTAAATGTTTTGTTGGGAACAGATGGAAGGTTTTTTTTCGATGCACTAAAATTTTGATTCGGTTTTGAATTTTTTTTCTGATATGTTTATATTATATATTATTCTATATATTAAACACTATGTTTATATTGTTATAATTATTGTAGTTCTTGTTAGTATGAATTGTTTCTATTACTATTGTTATCATTATTTGCTTTATTGATATGTATTAAAATTTCTAAAGGAACCGAATCAAATATGTTAAAAGTGAAAAAAAAAAAATTAGGAGCAACAATGATTGAATATATTGTGTGTTAAATTGTGATTGTGATTTTAAATTTTCAACTTTAGTTTTGAGGTTTCAAATATTTTTTTTGGGTTTGAAAATATTTAAAAGTTACGGGTTGAACCCGATAAGTCCTGTATATCTCTTGGCGAGCTTTTTAGAATGGAGTCATAAAAAAAATAGAATTTCCTATAAAAAAAATATTGTCCGTTAAAGTTTAATATTTTTTGCATATTTTTTAGGATTTCTTCAGTCTGGTTGTGCTTCTTTCTTTTTTTTCTTCATTACACAGGAAGCCTTCAGCGACCTAATTTTAATATTTATTTGTTAAGTTTGTAAAGTATAAATATATTTTTGTGCAGCGTAACCTCGTAAAACTTTTTACAGCCTTTTTATCTATCTCGTATTTGTTTATTAATATTGCTCACCTCAAGTTTAAATCAAATGGTAAACGATTTTATCACCACAAAAAAAAAAAAAAAAAATCCAAGATGCAAAACAACCGAATCATTCCGAATCAATGATTCGGTTCTTTTGTATTATGGATTTTATATGCTCAAGGCATACTTCCATTTTATCCAATTCTGGCAGGAGCGCATTTCCAAATGTGAACCAGTCAAACTTTTTTAGAATGATGAATTCAACACACATGGAATGGTTTGAAAATTGGAACTTGGAATTAATGAATTTTTGAAAATAAATAAGAAACAGCAGGGTCCTGCTTCCCTTATCCCCGACATAAGAATTAATGAATTTTTGAAAATAAATAATTCTGGCAGGAGGCATTAAATGTGAACGAGTCAAACTCATTTAATATGATACGGAATTAAAATTGGAACTTGAATCAAGAAAATCTAAACCGGTATGTTCTACCAGTATTCGTTTGTTATGTGAATATGCACGTGTGTGTTCTGTTATACCAGTATTCCTTCCGTTCTGTAAACCCACTGTGCCAGTACCTGTTGCATGAGTTCGATCTTGTTCTGTTTTGCGATCACCTCTGAAAATTCTAGCTCATCTTTTCTTTCCCAACAAATAACAGAATAACACAACAGAACAAGCATCGGTTTTGATGCACTTAATACTAATAGGTATATATAGAAATCGTTCTTGCAGTAATGATTGTGTTGCACTTAATACTAATAGGGGTCGTCTGATTACCGGTATTTTGGCTTACCAATGTGCAAATTAGGTGTAATTTTGTTATATTTTAGAGATGGACTTAATTAATATATGACTATGAGTCTGCAAATGGTGCCATTAAATTGATTCATGTCATTATCATTATGTTTCTGAGAAAATTTTCTCCAATTTAATTCATCTGATATTAATCAAACGGCTACTTACTGAAGAGGTGGACCGAGTAGGATGGAAAGGAAGAAGGCGATAAAATAATTAGGCATGAATATGAAGTGTCAATTTTGTGTAGTATTAATTTGAACTACTTAATTAGCTAAAATTAGGCTAGAATTGGATACTCTTTTAACTTGTCAACAAAAGTGGATATGTATTTGATTAGTACTCTTTTAACTACCTTAGCATGTATTCTGTTGGAGTGGAGGTATTATAGCAAAATTGTCACCTCACACAACATCAGAGGAATTATAGCAAAATTGTCACCTCATACACCTCTTTTAACTACCTCTCTGATGTATTCTAACTATGGTTAGTCCATTTTTTTCTTTTCTTTTGAAAACTAGAAGTTGGTATTACAAATGTTTACAAAAGAGGTCCAAATTTTTATATTTACCATAGTTAGAAAAAAAAATGAACCAAATAGTCATTTTGTCACAGAATTTCAATATTGACTATTTCTGCAGTCTAAACCTGTGAAATCAGAGGTTATAAAAGCCATTCTCAGCCGAAAATAGCTCATTTTTCACTCTTCTCATTCCCTTCTCTGTTTGATATCCTTTTTAAAAAGAAAAGTAAAACCTTTCTCTTCATTTACTCCACAAAAAATTGAATCAATTTTGATTGATTACTCACTCTCCATTTAATTTGTCTCCAATTTAATTAATATCTGATCAATGGCTGAATATTGCGGAATTATTAGTGATCTTTAATTTGATCTGACAAATTAAGGACCAATTACTATTCTAGGTAATCATTCTATTATACAAATAATTTAAGATGTCAAGATTGGATTTGAAAAAAAAAAAGCACTGTGGCCCAGTATAATTCCATGATTAGCGACCATCTGGAATGCTGTTTGTCAAAACATTAACAGAACAGGATTTATTCAAGTCATCTCCAATTGCAACTCTAACTGTGAAGAAAGCTGGTTGCTTGGGCTCAGGTAAGTTCATACTGTCACTGCCAAGCATGGTCACAACCTCTGACATTGTGGGCCGATTTGTGGCATTATCTTGCACGCACGTCAGTGCCACGTGAATGCATCTTTGCACCTCTTTCATCGGGCAATTGTTCACAAAAGATTGATCCACCAGCTGAAACCATCTTTCTTCTTTCCACAAATCCCAAGCCTGCCAAAACCAAATTGAGATTATATAGTAATTTTGCTGTTTACTTTCACTGCTATTATTCTAAACTTGATTTTATTTTTATTTAATCACAACTTACATAACCAAGGAGGCTGACAGAATTTGCACGTTGATGAAAACCAGAATTTCTTAGCCCACTAACAATTTCTAGAAGCAATACACCGAAGCTAAATACATCAGATTTAACTGAGAAAATGCCTTCATATGCATACTCTGGAGCCATATAACCACTGCAATAGAATATATAATAGTGTAGTTTTTCAGTTTCGGATCGATTCCAATTATGGCAACAAATTAATTATTAATCAAAATAAAATAAAAGAACATATGTGAAGATATATTACTATGTTCCGACAATCCTTCTTGTACTTCCTTGTGTTTCATTTGAGCAAAACATGCGTGCCATTCCGAAATCAGATATTTTAGGGTTCATTTCTTCATCCAAGAGAATATTGCTAGCTTTGAGATCTCTGTGTATAATTCTGAGCCTAGAGTGTTTGTGAAGATAAAGAAGACCTTGTGCTATTCCCTTCTACTATGTGAAAACGCTTACCCCAATCTAATAGTGCTCCTCTTATCTCATCTGAGGAAAGGAAAAATGAAACTATAAATCACATTATTTCTCTCTCTCTCTCTCTCTCTATAGAGAACCATCTTTTGGTCTCATGCATACAATATATATATAATTGAGATGTTGAAGTTGAAAAGGTTTACCAAATATGAAGAAATCCAAGCTTTTGTTTGGCATATACTCATAAATTAGCATCTTGTCTTCCTCTCTTATGCAACATCCTAAGAGCCTGACTAGATTTCTGTGCTGAAGCCGGGCAATAAGAAGGATTTCATTTTTGAACTCAACCATCCCTTGCCCAGAAGTCGAAGCAAGCCTTTTAACTGCTATCTCCTGTCCTTCTCGAAAGCATCCCTGCAAGTAGTAGATACATGCATGATGCAGTTATATATATATAGGAATTTTGTTTGGAGAGTAAATTTTGTAATATTGGGATATTGGGAGGATACATAGGAAATTTAGCCTGTACATAGAAACAGAACTATGCATAACAAGATACTAGATCAATAGTACAGTAAATCCAAAACACAAATACAGAAATTTGTTATTCAAATGATTTTCAGAAACTGATTAAGTTCAAAGATAACAAAATTATTTATTTACTGATAGTTTCTATAAAATCAGTACCTTGTAGACAGGTCCAAATCCACCTTCCCCCAGTTTGTTTTCTTCTGAAAAGTTACTGGTAGCCTCTGTTATGTATGAGAAATCGTACAATGACACTTGTACATCTTTATCATCACTCTTCCATAGTTTTATTTCTCCGTCGATGCCATGTTCATGTTCTAGTCGGTTAAAATTGCGGTACCCTGCATAGTCACCAACTTGCAATAACTGATCTGAGATAATTAAAATAAAAAATATATATATATAATAATTGATGCATGTATACCTTGACGGCCCCTCCATTTCATAATAAGAAACAATCCGATGCATAAAAGGAGAAATGTCACACACAATACTGGTACAATAATATAGGTCTTTATCGTGTCGCCTGTAAATGGAAATTCTCAAATCCTTCAAAGATCTCCAATAAATATACAGATTATAATTTTTAATCTTCATAGCACAAAGTACATGGATAAAAATCTGAACTTCAAAAGTACCTTGAGAGGGCTTGCCGGCGCTCACTAAGCTTGATGCATTTTCACGAACATAGAGAACATTTACTGCACTATTATAACGGAAAGTCCACGCTTGCAAGTTTATAATATCTCCATACCAAACATAGCACACTTGGGAGAAGGCATAGCCAGTACAATTGCAGTCACCCAAGCAAACAGCTTCACATCTTTCAAGCCCCCCCGCATTTACTGCTTTAGAATTTGGGGGCAGTTGTGTTAGGGGAATGTCAAGAAATGTTATATTTACTGGGCTAGTTGAACACTCCAAGTTGTTTTGGCGAATGCATCCGCCACTTCTGTCTCCATTGTTCCAATCACTCTGTGATGCAGGTGCAAAACCCTGCACACACGTGCAATGAGGTGTATTATCATTGCACAAACCAAACGCTCCACACATGTTATACACATCACAGTTTGCACGCGGCTGATTCCAGAATAAAATCCATGGCTGAGATAATTCTAGCAAATTTAGCGCTTCAATTTGTCCACTGTAATCAATAACTAACCTACTAAAATCAAAAGTGCTGGAGTACTTATAATACATCTCTTCAGAATTTGAAACATAATTAAAATGAAGTTGAGGATGTAAAAATGGATCAGGAATATCTTGCAACCCATTACTGGTCCAGATAACCTCATCCTTCTTCCAGATAAAAAGTTGGCCAGTCTTGTTTGGATCTAAACCAAATGAAAAATCTCCAGTTGCTGGATCAGTAGAACTACTCCAAGAAGTGATCAACTGGTTTTGCCCCTCTGTAACTCCAAGCTTCATACCTGGAAGCCATGTCTCTGAGGGATAGTCAAAGCTCTGCCAAATAATACTAGATAAGTTGTGTACTTCTCTCAGCACTAAATTTCCAGAATCCAATATTGTTGCCTCAACATCCTTTCCACCCAAACCATAAGCAATTATAAAATATCTCCCGGTAACATCAGTTATTACTAGTTCTCCATTATTGTTGAAGAAAAGAACACCAGACGTATCTACCAATGGGTTATTTCGATTTGCAATCCAAACTGTGGTTTGGAGTGGAATTTTGTGGAACCATATTCCGACATAACGATAACTTGACCCATTGGGGCTGAAGAAGCCAAGCTCAAATGTGTTGTTTAAGGAAATCAATGTTTGCCCGTCTGAGAGCGATCCTGTTTGTGACAGCGTGCCTGTTGTTGTTGTAGATGATTCTCCAGCTACCCAAAGAGGTAGAAATAGAAAAATGAGTAGCAGACTGTAACTGAAGTATAACAGTTGGCGCCTCATGATATGTGAGCTCAAACAATGGTTTAAGGAGTGTTTTAGTTGAGGATGAATAAAAGAGGGAAATGGCAACTCTTACCATTGATTTCCATGCCCAAGAATTGCAGAGGTGGAGGATAAGATGTTTGTGATTGGCTTGGAATTATACCAAAGATACTTTTCCAAGTCTCCTTGACTGTGGAGTTGCCAACGTTGAAAAGTATATATCTCCAATTAATTTTCATTTTTTTTTTCCAGAGATGTGAATTGATAGGTCTTCATGTTGACTAACTATAAAATGCAAGGTGGTATCGATCCTGCCGGAGGGGTGGCAACGGCCGGAGATAGTGTCAAACGCATTTAATGATCATCTGTTTGCTATTGTGAAAAGTTCCAAATTGATCCTATTTCATCCACATATTGAAGAAGCCCAACAAAACCATATGTGTGTACATGTGTGTATATATAGGAGGGATCCACTTACACTGTTTTTTTATGACACCGGATTACATTCTACATTTTTAAAGTCCAAACAGTCGATCAAAACCGTTCAACATGATGGATATATTAAAATGTGCTTGCAAATCAAATTAAATTTTACATTTTTTTATTTTTAACTATTTATTAAGATGGGTACAAAAATACAATGGTTTGAAAACAATGATTTTGTAAAATACTAAATAAATAGTAAAAAATTCAAAAAAAAATATAAAATTTGGTCTCCAAGCACATTTTAGTATGGAGATCATGTTGAACGGTTTGAATCGACTGTTTGAACTATGAAAATTTTGAAAACATTGGGTGTAATCTACTATCACCAAAAACGGTGTAAGTGGATCCTTCTCATATATATATATATATATATATATAGAGGTTGGCTAATATACAATCGATTGTTCCTGAGTTCCCGTACAACCAAGTTATTTTCTAATTTTCAAATTCCAAACGGTCGATCTAAACCGTTAGATGTGATATCTATATTAAAATGTACTTGGAGACCAAATTTTACATTTTTTTTGAATTTTTTTACTATTTATTAAGCCACTTTGAAAATCGCTGATCCAACGGTGGCTTAACCAAACAGTAAAAACATAAGCCACCGTTGGATTAGCGATTTTCAAAGTGGCTTAATAAATAGTAAAAAAATTCAAAAAAATATAAAATTTGGTCTCCAAGTACATTTTAATATAGAGATCACATCTAACGGTTTAGATTGACCGTTTGGACTTTGAAAATTGGAAAACGATTTAGTTGCGCGGGAGCTCAAGAACAATCGATTGTATATTAGCCAACCTCTATATATATATATATTAGAGAGAGAGAGAGAGAGAGAGAGAGGTTAGCTAATATCAAAATGTTTGCACCACGGCTCCCTTGCAATCAAGTCGTTTTCCGATTTCAAAGTCCAAATGATCAATCCAAACCATTAGATGTAATCCCTATATTAAAATGTGCCTGGAGACCAAATTTTACATTTTTTGGAATTTTTTTACTATTTCTTAAGTCACTTTGAAAATCGCTGATCCAACAGTGGCTTAACCAAACAGTAAAATCAGAAGCCACCGTTGGATTAGTGATTTTCAAAGTGGCTTAATAATTAGTAAAAAAATTAAAAAAAAATTTAAAATTTGGTCTCCAAGCACATTTTAATATAAAGATCACATCTAACTGTTTGGATCGATCATTTGGACTTTAAAAATCGGAAAATGACTTGGTTGCACGGGAGCCGTGGTGCAAACGTTTTGACATTAGCAAACATCTATATATATAGTAGAACTAGGCATAGAAGGAAAAATCAGAATCGGAATTAGTCACTTGACTATAGAATCAGAATCGGGTGAATCGGTAAAAATTGGCTGAATTGGATCGGAAGTTTTTCTACCATAAGTTATTTTATACTAATAACATAAAAAAATGATAAAAAAAGATAATTTGTGAACAATATATGTTTAGACAATGACTACACTCAAATAATCCATTAATATAATATAGGAAAAATTGTGAAAATGCCACTCCAAAACCTTCAAATTGTGAAAATGCCACTCCAAATAATTAATGACTAAAATACCCTCGCTCGTCCATCTCCGCCTCTTGCGACGGACGAAGGGAATCATGCCTGGAAACTACTTCTTGCGCCTCTTGCGACGGGCGAGAGTTGGGTCGGCGGAGGGTGCGGGAGGAGGCGGTGGAGGGGCGGAGGCGGAGATGGCCGAGCGAGGGTATTTTAGTCATTAATTATTTGGAGTGACATTTTTACAGATTAATGAAGTTTGGAGTGGCATTTTGACAATTTGAAAGTTTGGAGTGGCATTTTTACAATTTGAAAGTTTTGGAGTGGCATTTTCACAATTTTCCTATACTATAACATGAATATTAAAAAATATTATAGAGTTAATTTTAAATTAAAAAAGCACAAAAAACACAAAATATTTACGAAATAGTATTTTTTTTTACCTTAGACACTTTAAGATAAATATTAGGTCCAATATGATAATATACAAAGGTAGTTATAGTTTCTAGTAACAAAAACTTGTATGGTATGGTGGTAGTTTTATTGTCTTGTATCCAAGATATCTCAAGGATCAAATCCCACGTAGTGCATAATTTTTTTTTTGATTGGCGAGATTAGCTGTTTCGGCCAAATTTCATTAGAATCTTACCGTGTAACTCGGACTGAAATCAGATTAGTATAGTATGATTTTTTGACTGAAATCAACACATACTAATGATGCGTTTGCATGTCAAATTTGTAATTTTTTGAACTAGTTTAGTATAAAATCAAGCGGTAATTAAAAAATAAGAAAAAATGAATTCATTAAAATTAACTTATAAATCATCTTTTTATATTTACTATAGTTAGAAAAAAATGAACCAAATAATCATTTTTTCATAGAATTTCAATATTGAGTATTTCCGCAGTCTAATCCTGCGAATTAAATCAGAGGTTATAAAAGCCATTCTCAGCCGAAAATAGCTCATTTTTCATTCTTCTAATTCCCTTCTCTGTTTAGAAATAAATGTAAAACCTTTCTCTTCGTTTTACTCCACTAAAATTGAATCAATTTTGATTGATTACTCATTTTCCATTTAATTTGTCTCCAATTTGATTAATATCTTATCAGTGGCTGAATATTGCGGAGTTCTTTAATTTGATCTGACAAACTAAGGACCAATTACTATTCTAGGTAATCATTATATAATACAATTCATCAGTATAATTCCATGACTAGCGACCATCTGGAATGCTGTTTGTCACAATATTAACCGAGCAGGATTTATTCAAGTCATCGCCAATTGCAACCCTAACTGTGAAGAAAGCTGGTTGCTTGGGCACAGGTAAGTTCATACTGTCACTGCCAAGCATGGTAACAACCTCTGACATTGTGGGTCGATCTGTGGCATTATCTTGCACGCACGTCAGTGCCACGTGAATGCATCTACGCACCTCTTTCATCGGGCAATTGTTGACAAAAGATTGATCCACCAGCTGAAACCATCTTTCTTCTTTCCACAATTCCCAAGCCTGCCAAAATCAAATTGAGATTATATAGTAATTTTTCTGTTTACTTTCACTGCTATTATTCTAAACTTGATTTTATTTTTTATTTAATCACAACTTACATAGCCAAGGAGGCTGACAGAATTTGCACGTTGATGAAAACCATAATTTCTTAGCCCGCTAACAATTTCTAGAAGCAATACACCGAAGCTAAATACATCAGATTTTACTGAGAAAATGCCTTCATATGCATACTCTGGAGCCATATAACCACTGCAGTATAATATATATAGTGCAGTTTCAGTTTCAGATCGATTCCCATTATGGCAACAAATTAATTATTAATCAAAATAAAATAAAAGAACATTATGTGAGGATATATTACTATGTTCCGACAATCCTTCTTGTACTTCCTTGTGTTTCATTTGAGCAAAACATGCGTGCCATTCCGAAATCAGATATTTTAGGGTTCATTTCTTCATCCAAGAGAATATTGCTAGCTTTGAGATCTCTGTGTATAATTCTGAGCCTAGAGTGTTTGTGAAGATAAAGAAGACCTTGTGCCATCCCTTCTACTATGTGAAAACGCTTACCCCAATCTAATAGTGCTCCTCTTATCTCATCTGAGGAAAGGAAAAATGAAACTATAAATCACATTATTTCTCTCTCTCTCTCTCTAAAGAGAACCATCTTTTGGTCTCATGCATACAATATATATATAATTGAGATGTTGAAGTTGAAAAGGTTTACCAAATATGAAGAAATCCAAGCTTTTGTTTGGCATATACTCATAAATTAGCATCCCGTCTTCCTCTCTTATGCAACATCCTAAGAGCCTAACTAGATTTCTGTGCTGAAGCCTGGCAATAAGAAGGATTTCATTTTTGAACTCAACCATCCCTTGCCCAGAAGTCGAAGCAAGCCTTTTAACTGCTATCTCCTGTCCTTCTCGCAAGCATCCCTGCAAGTAGTAGATACATGCATGACGCAGTTATATATATATAGGAATTTTGTTTGGAGAGTAAATTTTGTAATATTGGGAGGATACATAGGAAATTTAGCCTGTACATAGAAACAGAACTATGCATAACAAGATACTAGATCAATAGCACAGTAAATCCAAAACACAAATACAGAAATTTGTTATTCAAATGATTTTCAGAAACTGATTAAGTTCAAAGATAACAAAATTTATTTATTTACTGATAGTTTCTATAAAATCAGTACCTTGTAGACAGGTCCAAATCCACCTTCCCCCAGTTTGTTTTCTTCTGAAAAGTTACTGGTAGCCTCTGTTATGTATGAGAAATCGTACAATGACACTTGTACATCTTTATCGTCACTCTTCCATAGTTTTATTTCTCCGTCGATGCCATCTTCAAGTACTAGTCGGTTATTATTGCGGTACCCTGCATAGTCACCAACTTGCAATAACTGATCTGAGATAATTAAAATAAAATATATATATATATATATATATATATATATATATATATATATATAATAATTGATGCATGTATACCTTGACGTCCCCTCCATTTCATAATAAGAAACAATCCGATGCATAAAAGGAGAAAAGTCACACACGATACTGGTATAATAATATAGGTCTTTATCTTGTCTCCTGTAAATGGAAATTCTCAAATCCTTCAAAGATCTCCCTTAAATAGAGACTATAATTTTTAATCTTCATATCACAAAGTACTTGGATAAAAATCTGAACTTCAAAAGTACCTTGAGAGTGCTTGCCGGCGTTCATTAAGCTTGATGCATTTTCACGAACATAGAGAACACTTGCTGTAATATTAGAACCGGTAGTCCACGCTTGCAAGTTTATAAGATCTCCATACCAAACATAGCACACTTGGGAGTGGGAGAAGGCATAGCCAGTGCAATTGCACTCACCCAAGCAAACAGCTTTGCATTTTTCAAGCCCCCCTGCATTTACTGCTTTAGAATTTGGGGGCAGTTGTGATAAGGGAGTGTCAAGGAATGTTATATTTACTGGGCTAGTTGAACACTCCAAGTTGTTTTGGCGAATGCATCCGCCACTAGTGTCTCCATTGTTCCAATCACTCTGCGATGCAGGTGCAAAACCCTGCACACATGTGCAATAAGGCAGAGTATTACCATCGCACAAACCAAACGCTCCACAACTGTTATACACATCACAGGTTCCCCTCGGCTGAGCCCAGAATAAAATCCATTGCTCTTGTGAATCTAGCCACTCTATCTCTTTAATTCGTCCACTGTCAATAACAAACCTACTAAAATTAAGAGTGCCGGAATAATTATAATACATCTCTTCAGAATTTGAAACAAAATTAAAATGAAGAGCCGAAAATTCAGGAATCTCTTGCCACCTGTCGCTGGTACAGATAACCTTATCCTCTTTCCAGATTAAAAATTTTCCTGTCTTTTTTGGATCTAGACCAAATGAAAAATCTCCAACTGCTGGATCAATATAACTTGTCCATGAAGTGATCAACCGGTTTTGCCCCTCTATAATTCCAAGCTTCATGCCTGGAAGCCATGTATTTGTCGGATAGTCGAAGCTCTGACAAATAATATTAGATAAGTTGCTTATTTCTCTCAACACCAAATTCCCAGAATCCAATAGTGTTGCCTCAACATTATTTCTGCCCCAGCCATAAGCAACTGTAAAGGAACCCCTCTAACATCAGTTATTACTAGTTCCCCATTATTGTTGAATAAAAGAAACCTAGATTGTTGGATCTTAATCCAACGTTGACCATATATGTAATATAATTATGAATTGTTTACTGTCAAATATGATTGTCACAATTAAAGTGAAATATGAAATTAAGATATTAGACAATTTATGTATTCAATAGGGTGTGATCCATAAGTGTGTAGAACAATTTGAGCAAAGATCGAATCATTGATGGACTGATTCTGAAATTTGCAATTGAGAAAACTGCCTTTTGGACGCCCAGTGGGGTGGTCCACCTACACTGGATCTGAGTGTGGACGCACTCAGTACTTAGCCAAAATCTGGAACATTTTGGGGCGTCCAGTGCGGGTGAACCACCCGCACTGGATCTGAGTGCGGACGCACTCAATACTTAGCCAAATTTTGAAAACTTCGGACAACCCAGGAAAAGTCCGAGCGTAATGCGGACGCACTGGAAGCCCAGTGCGGACACACTCGGTACTTAGCCAAATTCTGAGAGCTTTTGGGAGGCCCAGTGTGGGTGGTCCACCCACACTGGATCTGAGTGCGGACGCACTCAGTACTTAGCCAAATTCTGGGAGTTTTCTGGGAGCCCAGTGCGGGTGGTCCACCCGCACTGGTTCTGAGTGCGGACGCACTCAGGAAATTCAAAAAAGTCCGAACGTAATGCGGATGCAGTTAGATCCAGTGCGGGTGAACCACCCGCACTGGGGACTTAGTGAAAATTTGGGGCTAAGTTTTAAGGCGGTTATTTGGACGCGTATCATCTCAGTGCGGATGCATTGAGATCCAGTGCGGGTGAACCACCCGCACTCGTGCAGTCAGATCTGTAAACTATATATAGATGGGTCCCCAAGGCACAAGATAACCAACTCTTTTCAGAAGTTATTCTTCTACAGAAATTGAGTGCTTTTCTCCTTTCTTCCACCATCAAAGAATTGAGAGGAGAATTCCATTAAGAAATTTGGAGAGGAATTCTCAAGAGACGATCTTGTTGCTTTGGAAGACCTAATCTAAGATCCAACCAAAGGGCGAGAAGGAAGAACTAGAGTCTTGTCTCGCGCTCACGGAGACGGTTGCTGCTCCAACTTCGAGTTTAAGATTCCATGACCAATGTTATGGAATCAGGTATTGTATTCCGCACTTAAGATTATGTTTTGGGTATCTTTGGCATAGAGCGGTCCTTAGGTTAATGAGGGGATTGTTTCTTCTTCCCCAGGGTGTAAGTGTTTGACCCCTAGATGAGATGTAATTGTTTGATCTCTAAATAAGGCGTAATTGTTTGGCCTTCATGATTCCCCAACAAGTGGTATCGAGCCTCCCTATGCCGAAGGATTAGGTCTTTGGATCTAGAGAGAATTAGGATTTGAATTGATGATTTTTTCATTGATTTTTGTTGGATTTTCTTGATTGTTTTTTATCTGAAAATTTAGTTTGGAGGGCACAAAATATGTTCCTAATTAAGATTCTAATTGCTCAGTTATCAAGTTCTTAAGTTAGTTAGGGCTTCCTCGAAGATTTCCATTAGAAATCGGAAAATTCCTAATCAAGATTCGGTCTTGTGGCACGCATGAAATTCCGCATGCCATTCATTTGGCAAATTTTCTGGGCAATTTTGGAATTAGGAATTTACAACCAAAGGGTGAGAATGCGTGTAAGTGTTTGACCCTCTAGATGTGATGTAATTGTTTGATCTTTAAATAAGACGTAATTGTTTGGCCTTCATGATTCCCCAACACAGATTTGTCTGCCAATGGGTTATTTGGATTTGCAATCCAAACTGTGGTTTGGAGTGGAGTTTTGTGGTACCATATCCCAACATAGCGATAACTTGACCCATTGAAGCCGAAGAAACCGAGCTCAAATGTGTTGTTTAAGGAAATCAATGTTTGCCCGTCAGAGAGGGATCTAGTTTGTGACAGCGTACTCGTTGTTGTTGTTGTTGTAGATGATTGATCTGCAGCTACCCAAAGAGAAAGAGGTAGTAATAGAAAAATGAGCAGCAGACGTCTGTAACTAAAGTATAACAGTGGGCACCTCATGATATATATATGTGTGCGCGCGCTCATGCCCAAAGT
The DNA here is from genome assembly GCA_024447775.1 of Carex cristatella. Lineage (NCBI taxonomy): Eukaryota > Viridiplantae > Streptophyta > Magnoliopsida > Poales > Cyperaceae > Carex > Carex cristatella. The sequence goes on along the minus strand of JAJHPF010000001.1, from coordinate 243,692 downwards.
GGTTTAAGGAGTGTTTTAGGTTTAGTTTTAGTTGAGGATGGATGAAGAAAAAAAGGAAATGGAGGCGAAGTTGTTTGTGATTAATATTATGATTAATATTGAGTTTCAACGTTGGCAACTCAGTGTCAAGAGTCAACTGTCAAGGAGTTACTACACTTGGAAAAGTGTCAAGAGTCTAGCAACTCCTTGACAGTTGACTCTTGACACTGAGGAGTTGCCAAAGTTGAACGAGTCAAACGCATTTAATGAGATAGAGATATATATATGTATGGTGTTAAATTTGGCACATATTGAAAAAGACGGACATAATTAGCCCAGCAAAACCATACATGTGAATAGCAAATCAATTTACAAGTTCACAATGTAAGAAGAGAGAAGAAAAAGAGAGAAGCTCGTTAGGCGACAAAAATGACGATTTAGGCGAAACTAACAAAAAAAAAAAAAAGAAGCAGCAAAAATCAACGAAACAAAAGAGAGAAATAAAAATGGCTCTCCACAAAGCCCGCCAGTTAGAAAAGGCCCGAGCTCACTTCTCCTCTCTCATGGCGTCAGGCCCATACAATGGCCTAGAAAATACGAATCGGTCATATAAGGCCAAGCTTCTCTCCGTGCCACTCTGGCAACCACAGAGGCAAGATTCACGCCCGAGAGACCCCCGATCTTCGTTCGTTTTGACACGGATTGCGACGATTAAGCGGCAATCTACGCCATCTCATCCAATTTGTTTGAAGTGCGGCGATGGGGGACACAAAGCTAAAGAATGTCGCAACGCCTTGATCTGTTTTTTCTGCAACAAAACGGGGCATAAAAGCACTACATGTCTTGATCGTGCTTCTCCAACTTCTGAGACAGTAATGGCGCCTCCGGGTAACAGGCGAGGACAGCCCCGCGTGCGCTTTCAGCCTTTTGGAAATCGTCCTCCACGACCGGCACATTTTCCGAGGTTCCCTGCTCAGATCCAGCCTGAACCACTGCCGCCGCTGCCTCAAACTCAGGTCATGCCAGATCGACCGTTTCGAGGTCATCAACCTCCGCGTCCACAGCAAACAAGATCTGGTGCGACTATGACTCAAACACCACCTGACAGACCCGTTCAAGTGAGAGCTCAAGCTCGGCCACCTTCAGAGACTGTTCCGATTGTCACCGGTAAGCTAGCCCCAAACCCGCCTGAGCGATCGATCCATCCTCCGGTACAACTCTACACCAGACTCGGAGGCGATTAACAGAGAGTTACAGCTAAGCTTCTTATTAGATGATATCGCGGCCTGGGGGCCGGAAAAGGTGGAACGAGTCCTGAGAACCTTATTCCCACCCTTTGAATGGCGGGTTGCTGTCTTTGATGAATTCATCTATGTCATACAGACACCATCAGAGGATTGGCTTCAACTGGCCACCAGAAAACGCTGGCTCAGACTAGAAGACGTGCAATTCCCAATTGTGCATTGGGACCAGAACTACAACACAGGTAAGAGACTGACCTCTGTCTGGGTTCGGGTACATGGATTCCCGTATGATTTGTGGATTTGGGAGGAATTTAGTAAGGTTTTTAGCCCGTATGGTGCAGTGATATTGGAACTTGACCCTGGTACTCGGTTCAGATACGACTACCGTTTTGCCCGGGTTCGAATTGGCATCGGTGATGCTTCTGTGTTACCAGCTCATCATAACCTGACCCATCGCTCTCCAACTGGGTTTGTTTCTACTTCTGACATAGATTTTGAGGTGGAAACTGCTAACACAGAAAGCATTCTTGCATGGATGGGGAGACTCCAGGGCAGACCATACCCCAATGGCACCATGTTTGGACAAATTCCACCACTCCCAGCGAGACCACCAGCTGCCCAACCAAACCCTGCCCCTCCCCCCCCTCAACCCATGGATGAAGATATCTCAACTGTTGTTCAATCTCCTCCTAACAAACCCATAGTTCCACCAATTTCAGTTTCAGCTCCGCCTATACAAAGAGCACTTTATACAACACACCCAAATGCTACTACTCCCAACCTCCGATCTCCAGCTATGACCCGACGACGAGGTGGCATAGTTATCCGGGATGACCAACCTATCCCCAAACCTGTTGTGGGAGATTCCCCACCAGCAGGGAAAGGTAAAACACCTCTCACAAAATGTCACCAAGATGAACCTTACATCAATGATTCCGATTCCGATGAGTCTGATGAAGAATCATTTCAGCGGGCACTTGATGCTATACATAATGTGGCAAGAGGAGTCGGATCCACTTCTAGCAATGATGACTCCGCCTCCTTCCCTCCAACTTCTGTTCACCAGCCCCAAGAACATCTGGAACCACAAGAATCAGAATCTAAAAGTGTCATTGCTGCTGACCATTACACCTCTCAGGCTCATTTCCCTCTTACCCCAGCTGTTACTGAAAACCAATATTCCTTGCTGTCTTCTGATAATGAAAGTGAGTTCATAGCTGATACCATGCATACCATGATTGATGAAGACCCTGTATCAGCCAGGTTCAAAAGACTACAGCACCAGAAAGCAACCTCTAGTAAGAAAAAATCCAAGTCAAAGGCACACCAGAAATCTGGTAAGAAAGTGAGATTCACCTCCCCTAAAAATACCAGAAAAGCTCCCTCTCACAGCCCTAAACCTAGAAAAAATTCTAAACCTTCTTCCTCTAAATTCAAAAAAACAGTCCGACACCCTTCATGTTGGCCACACCAACCCCGTTCTCCCACCAAGAAAACTTGCTCATCCATTTCTCTACAACCGCCTCCCACCCCTGATGTCATTGCCATTTCTGAAACCTCAACTGATGATATCCAGGCAGATGACCCCATTCTCCCTCATGAATGGCGATACAACAAAGCACTACCAAGGCGTAGTTTCAGATTCCAAGTTCAGAATACTCACACCCTGGTGTTGAAGCGTGCACAAAAAAGAAAAGCCTCTGGCTCTGCAAAGTCAGAAGGTAATTCTTTGCTCTCTAATTTCCCTTATAACAGATTTACTCTAGAGCAAATTATACAATTGTTTAGAGTTTACGGTATAGTTTTAGGTAATGATACCAAAGAAAGAAATCTGATTATTTCTGCTATCCAGCAGCTGAACCGAGCTCAGTTTGAGCAAATGTTAAAGGATCTCAATTTTCAAGAACACAATAGTAGTCAGATTACACATATACAACATCACCATGTTAGGATGCATACTGATATGGCCGACCTTGATAGTAGGAATAGAGATTTGTTAATTCCTTTATGAATATCCTCAATTGGAACATCAGAGGGATGAATTCCCCTAGGAAACGTCAAGCTTTAGCTGATTATATTGCTAAGTATCAAATAGATATGGTGGCTATACAAGAAACAAAAAAAGAATCATTCAGTAAAAGAATTCTTCGTTCGTTATCTCATACACTAGATATTTGGATATATATTCCATCGATAGGACGTTCTGGTGGTATCTTGTTTGGTGGGGATAGCAATAAAATTGAAGTGGTTTCTCATAGTATGCATCAGTTTTGTCTAGACATTCATTTACTTAATAAAATTGATCAAACAGAGTGGCAATATACTATCGTTTACGGTCCTGTACTTAGAAATTTGAAAAAAGAATTATGGTTAGAATTAGAGAGAGTTAGGACTGGAATTCTCTTAGGAATACACTCGAATCCATCTATTTAGCAGAAGAGATGTATTGGAAGCATCGCTCAAAACAAACCTGGTTAGAAGAGGGTGACCAAAACACTAAATACTTCCATGTTATAGCTAATCATAGGAAAAAACAAAATAGAATTAATACTCTGACTATTAACAATAACCCCACCCAATCTTTACTAGAAATTAAGGATCATGTGACTCAATATTATAAGGAAGTGTTAGGTACGGGAGGTATTAAATATGCATGTTTAGATGACAACTTTTGGGACCCCACTGATAAGGTGACCCATCAGGAAAATTTACTCTTAGAAGCTCCTTTTTCCTTAGAAGAGATAAAACAGGCTCTTTTTGCATGTGAACCTAACGGCGCCCCGGGACCCGATGGGTTCTCCTTTAAATTTTACCAACATTTTTGGGATGTAGTAAAAGATGACATATACCAAATGTGTGTGCAGTTCCATCAAGGTACCTTACACCTCGACAAATTGAACAAATCAGTTATTTGTCTCATCCCCAAAGAACACAATGCCCTTACTATCAACAAATACAGGCAGCTTAGTTAATTGTTTTTTCAAATTGTTATCCAAAATTCTAACACATCGACTAGGGCAGATTATGAACAGACTTATTGATGAAAGTCAAGCTACATTTTTACCCAATAGATATATTTTAGATAACGTGTTACTTAGTCAAGAATTGATTCACTATAGTAAGACATATAAACAACAAGGTATAGTTCTGAAAATTGATTTCGAAAAGGCATACGACAAAATTCATTGGAAATAATTTTTGGAAGTGCTTACCAGTAGAGGTTTTGGAGCATTATGGATCTCTTGGATACATAAATGGCTCGTGAGTTCCCAATCTTGCATTAATATAAATGGTGAACTTACTCCTTATTTTTATTGCAAAAGGGGGGTAAGACAAGGGGACCCATTGTCCCCTTTTTTATACATTCTGGCTGCTGATGTGCTCAGCAGAATTTTTCATAAAGGTAAAAGTGCTAACGTACTCCGGGGATTAGGTCCTAGTTACTTTAATAATTCAACAATCACAAACTGTCATTATGCGGACGATACGATTCTTTTCCTAGAAGCTAATCATACAGTTATACAATCTGCTTGGTGGGCTATGAGAGCCTTCGAAGCTATCTCAGGAATTAAAATTAATTTTGCTAGAACAGAGATGTATGCCATTAATACTGATAACTTAGAATCTTTAGCTGACACATTTGGATGCAAAACAGCTTCCTTTCCAATTAAGTATCTTGGTCTTCCTTTACATGATCGAAAACTTAGAGTATCAGATTGGAGATTTCTGATTGATAAAATCGAACAAAAACTCCCAAACTGGAAAGGCCAATTGTTATCTTTAGGTGGTAGACTTACCCTTGTTAATTCGGTTTTGTCAGCGGTTCCTCTATACACACTTTCTTTATATAGAATACCTATTACAGTCCTAAGGGAAATTGACCGTTTAAGGTGCAGATTCTTATGGCAAGGATCAGGAGGGAAGAGGAAAAAATATTCACTTGTTCAATGGTCCCAAGCTTGTGCAGCGAAAACATACAGTGGTTTAGGTATCTTAGACTTACGCGATATGAATAACGCCTTACTAGTCAAATGGTGGTGGAAATTGAACGATCCACTATACCACAGTTATTGGAAAACTCTTTTTATTCACTTATATTCAGCCCCTAACAATTCTCACATAGCTTCTCCTTTTTGGGTTGAGCTTATGCACCTTGCTAAGCTGGGAACAGGTAGTACCCTTTACTCTCCAGGACCATCATCCACTATTAGTTTTTGGCAAGACATGTGGTATGAAAATTGCTCTTTAGCATCTAGATTTCCACAATTATATAATTCATGCATTAACAAGCATATCCTATTTTCAGAAGTGGTTAATTCACAAGGGCACGCAGTACATTTCTATGATGTATTGACTGGAATTTGCCGTAGGGAATGGAATCAAATTCTCCATATTTTAAGTCAGATGTCCTTCACACATGACCATGACAAACTTTCTTGGAGATGGGAGACCACAGGAATATTCAGTGTTCAATCCTTATACCAATTTCTCAACCATAGAGGGATATTAGCAGTGCAACCTATGCTATGGTGGACATTACCAGTTCCCCATAAAATTGAAATTTTTATGTGGTTAACCTTCAAAAATAAAATCCTTACTCGAGATAACCTTAGTAAAAGAGGGTGGGAGGGGGATACCACATGTAGTTTTTGCAATCAAATTGAAACTGTACCTCATCTGTTTTTGAAATGCCTATTAGTCCAACAAATTTTACAATGGTTAGGTAAGCAGCACCTTAACTGTACTCAATGGAACAGTATGAAGGAGGTGTTTAATTTCACCATGACACTTACCAAGATTGAAAGAACAGCTTTCCTTATAGTTTTTAGTGCTACTTGTTGGACAGTTTGGAAGCATAGGAATGAAGTGTGCTTCCGACAAATGCAGCCAAAAACAGCTCGCAGTTTGATTTACCTAATAATTTCTTTGGTTTTGTATTGGACAGGTCACCGGAAGACCAAGACAAAAGTGAGAGCTGAAACTCAAGAATGGCTGCCTCAGGAAGAGAGCATGGAGTCCATTCCTCTGCGCGTGATTTTCCCAGGAGATGAAGATAATATCTCTTTCCACCTAGAGGACACTTCTGCTCACGAGAGTGTTTGATTTAATTCTGATATATAATAATTGTTGTCAAACTAGTATAATTTCCTTTTGTTGATGTGATACTTAGTTGTCATGTGTTAGGCATTTTGTTGGGGCAGGTATCCATTTTGCTGCCAGTTATCTTTTGGCATTTGTTACCTGGTTTTTAGATAGGCTGACTGAGTTCACCTTTGGTAGTTAGGTATCTGGAGCAGAGAGGGGTATATAATCTCTTCTATGGATTCTCATTTTGTAACTAAAGTTTCTGTTTCTTAAATGAAACTGGGCCGTGTGCCTTTTTAACCAAAAAAAAAAAAGTTCACAATGTAAGTTCATAATAAGCCCAAAAATATATTTTACATTGCTACTGCAAGGAATGATTCAACGCCAGCTGACCCAGTGCTTCAACAAAATAAGCCCAAAATATATTTTACATTACTGATTTTTTTTTTTTTTTTTGAATTTGTGCTATAAGTACCCGTTTTATTTCGTTTATATTATTATTTTATTCTTTATAGCATGGTCCAGTTCTTTATTCACGGTTGTTTATTATTAATTATATGAATAATAATAGTATCATGTCTCCCAGTTTGTAAAAAATCTCCCGAGTCAGTAAAAAGTTGATGACTCTCCCCTCTCTAAATTTCTCTCCTCCTCTTCTCCTCTCAGATCGCTTTTGCTTTATAATTTGGGGGCAGTTGTGTTAGGGGATGTCAATAAATGTTATATTATCTGGGCTAGTTGTACACTCCAAGTTGCTTTGGTGAATGCATCCGCCACTTTTGTCTCCATTGTTCCAATCACTCTGCGATGCAGGTGTAATCCCTGCACATGTGTGCAAAAAGGCAGAGTATTAAGATCGCACGAACCAAACTCACCAAATTCTCAGAATCCAATATTGTTGCCTGAACATTATTATATCTGCCCAAGCCATAAGCAATTGTAAAAGGACCCCCTCTGACATCAGTTATTACTAGTTCCCCAATAACTGAAGAAGTGGTAAAATGAAATTTTTTTTTTAACATGATATAAATAAATTTTTTGGTTTAACCCACCACAAAACATATATACATCTACATATGAAATGTGTAATAAGTTGTGCCGTAATTTTTTACCATACATATCGGGACGTATCCCGGAGAATTTTTTTTGCAATACCTACAACTACATTGTAAAAAACATGTGACTTGCTGCTGCTTCTATTCCCAAAATAACACGGATACAAAATTGAAACCGCATTGTAGACTTGTAGTCCTACGTTACCGAAATTTTTATTTATACCATTTAAAAAAAAAATAAATAAATCAAATCGGGGCAAAAATAAATAAATCATATTTTGAATTCCAAATAGTGCCTAGGAAAATCGGGGCAAAAAGTAACGAAAGAACCGCAGTTGATTTGTGCCACCGCTCCTCTGTTATGTCTAGTATGGTTAAGCCTCCTTGGCAGAGACAAAGGTAGCTGCAAAATTTGCAAAAACAGCTGAAACGGGCTTCAATTCGACAAATTCAGTATGAAATAATTCAACAAGACTTCAATTTGATCGCCTTCGACCACTTCTTTGATCACGATTTCAACCTGGTTTTCTTCAATTTCTAAATTTGAATTTGAATTTATCAGCAATGAAGCCTCCATTTCATTTGTTGAGTCATGCCAATCATCCCCACAAAATGTGAGGTACAAACCAAGTAGCCAATTTAAATACAGAGAAACGAAATTGAGCCCCAAATTGAAATTTTTTTTATAAATCAGAATTGTGAGGATGGAACCAAGCACCAAAATTAGAAGCAATACATCTCTAATGAAACTGTTTTGGTCTATGGACACTGTGCGGGAGCTGATTGTGAGGTCGATAACACCGACAACTATGGTCGTGACGAAGAGGGTCCCACCAAGAACACCACTCAGCCCCCATCATGTCCTACACCAGGTCCAGCCGTCAAAGAGACAACGCTAAAGAGAGAAGTGGGACCCCGGCCATGGCAAGAATTAGCTTGAGCACCTTGGAAAGGTTCTCTAGTGAAGAGCAAAAATACTGAGGGGCAGTGTTGCCGTGTAGATAGAACAAGATTAAGAGCCATAAGAGAGAAAGGAAGCAAGAAATAACTTATTTTTTACCATCTGTTGGGACATGAAAAATTATTTATATAATGAAAATATACAAAAACTTATTTGTTTCTTTAGTCTTTTTCTTGTATATATTTTTTTTAATTATCTTCATTCTTGCAATGTGGAGAATTAGTGTTGATGTATGTAGACAACAATATCAATGAATTATATATAATGATAAATATCAACAATAAAATTCTAAACATAATACAAGTTCAACTACATCTAATATTATAGTATGATACATCAAAATAATACAACGGTCCATACCATGAATTATAATATAATGATAGATGATAAAGAAATAAGTTGTAATATTATATTATAATATGAAACAACATATAAATCTGGCATACAAATTCTTCCCATCCACATGTTGAGGCCTGCACATTAATGTTTTCCGTTAAAACAATAAATAATAAACTAACAGTTGAAATAATTAATTTATACAAATTAATCTCATTAAAATTTATCATCAATCACCTGAGCTCATTCTTCATTACGCCAAGTACTCCCCTCCTTGTTGGGGAAGTTAATGGGCTTGTGACATCCCACATATTCCACGTACTTTAAATACTTAAATGAACTCCTGACCTCATTCCAGTTGGTTGGAACCAATTTTTTCAAGAATCTGAGGCGTAGTATCTCCACTTTCCAATTATCATGGCAAGGAATTTTACTAAGATTTCCACCTCTAATATATAATCTCTTCAACTTTTTTAGTTCTTCAGGGTTCATCCACTTTGATGCATCATCTTCTGGATAACATCTCATATCCAACTTTTCCAGATTCTTTGGTAAAGAGTAGATTGGTATCTCCTTATATAAGTTATATTGTCCCCATATAATGGTCAATACCAAAAGGCTGTCAAGTGAATTAAAGCCATGGAAATCTTCGGGACCCAAATTGCAGTTGGTAATAATTCTAATGCTGAGTTTCTCAAGATTATTTAGTTTCGAGAGATCACATAATAGGCAGGACTGGTTTTTGTTTTCCAAACCGCCAACCACAAAACCCTTTAATACCACTAAATTTGAGAGCTCACATACCCATTTTGGCATATGAGTTAATAAGTAGCACTCTGAAATATCTAAAACTTGCAGCTTCTTGAACCACCCACTTTCTATGGAAAATTTCCATCTAATTAATTTTTGTATTAACGTGGACCTTGGTTTCTGTGGTAATATTTCCAAATTATGACAAGCCCGTAGGTCTAGTATTACCAAGTCTTTTAGTTTTCCAACTGATTCATGAAGCTCTGTTATTCTCGAAATGCCTCGTAGGCTAAGGTATCTCACCTTTTTATTCAACTTCTTTAAGAAATCAGTTTCATCAATCTCAATGTGGTCTATTGACTTTGTTACTTCAGACCCAGTTTTCCCAAATTCATTGTGGATCTCTAGCTCTGTGTAACACCACCTACCAAGTTGAATCACACCTACGTTATTATGCTTGCTGCTAATGTCCATTATGTCCCTGGAATGAGGGTACCCCTGGTCTAGATTTAAAAGTATCTCTAATTGTTCACCTCTAGGCTCTCCATATAATAATTGCCAAGTGCCTTCTACCCCTTGCATAGAAGCAATGCGGCCATACCCCTCACTATTGGAGATCAACCACCTATAAACTGTAGGTTCGATAGTGAAGTGATCTATTGCTTTATTATGATCTCTATGTACTGGTATGAGGACCTTTTTGTTTATCAATCTAGAAAAGAGCCTTTCAGAACCCTCTATACCAAGAAGCCCATACCACCAGTAAATCACTAATCTCTTCTTCAGTTTTGTGTTTGCTGGAAACATGCTAAGGCTCTTCATGCAGTAACTTTCAATGATGCCTAATGATTCTAATAAGTCCTTAAATTCTTGAACCTTGGAGACCTCTTCATCCATTTGATAACTTGTATTTGACGGTTCACCTACTTCAGTCATGGTAGCTATCTGAGGCAAATCATGATATGCCTTTTTATAATAACATGGGTTTAAATTAATCCAGGGATTAATTTGCCTTGCTATCAACTGAATGTAACCAACTAGCTCCTTGTCTAATTGTTCTCTACTATCAAGAATATCTGTTATCTTCACAATCTCTGTGTTAATTTGGTTGATGAATTTCTCAAACTCTGAGTTCTGAGGAACATGCTCCTTAGCTAGTTTTAGGCGTTCCAGTAGTTGTCCAACCATCTCTTCAATACCGGTGTGATGCTTGATCATTGCCATGGTTTATCCGACCTATGAAACGATTCAGTCTCTATTTAGAGGACGAGCAAATGAAAACATACATAATAAAGAATTGTTAAAATTAATATGTTTTGTCAAAATCTATACTTTTATATCAGTATTTGAGTTGCAATGATTCAATGTCTTTTGATAGTATACATAATGGGATTAACTTAGGTAAATATTAGTGTAACATCTGTTAAATATAACGTTTATCTCAAATTAGCTAAACAATTTCTTTTAAGATTAAAATGCTAATTTATTATTTATTAATAGAATACTACAGTTTTAAGAATTTAAAGTTTATTATAAATTTGAATTTCAAGATATTGGGAAAGTTTATTATGTTTGATTAGTCGGGCGATTGTATTTGTATTAATCGGTTCTGATATTCAGATTGTCTGACAAATTTCCTTAATTAGGAACTAAAGATTCAGTTTAAAATAGTTTGAATTGAAAATCTAGAACTTTAACAATCAATATGCAACTTGTTATCGAAAATTTTGTATGTAAGACTACATTTTCATTGAATTTATTCCCCATTTGTTTTAGTGATGAGCCCGTAATTGGGATTTACTTATACGGTTATACCGGCTGTTTGAATCAACAACGACCAACCAAACATCTCCTTCTCTCATTTTTATATTTTTTTTATTTAAAGTTTTCAGAAATTTTACTACAGCTGATCCTTGGGAATAGCTAACCCTAAACTCTGATTGAAGAATGCTTTCCAACCTGAGGCGATAGGAGGCAAATCACGATCGGATCAAGGCGTCACAAGATACGAGTACACTGTTTTTTTTTTTTTGAGAAAAAATAGGGGTCATTAATTGCTGCACCATTTTTCTTTGCATTTGGTGATGAACTCTATTTCACGTTTAATTTGCATTTGCATATGGATTAGGTTTGTCTAGGATTACATTTTTGTCCGCAATTAATGCCTATCCAATTTCCAACATGTTCAGCCCAATTAATACTGACTTTTACGTCTAGCCGATATAAATTTATAATTTAAAAGAGGATTAAATCTCTTAACATGTCATCAATGTCACATTACTCTATTTGTTATCTAACATCTTTTTCTTATTTATCATAATATGGGAGCGCTAGTGTTGTTTGGTGTGCTTAATTAAAAAGGAATATTTGTGTATGTTGCCATGAAATATTAATTGTTGCACGTACGTGTAGAGATTTGTGTGGCTAATATATTTTTTATTTTATGATATTTTAATATAATGTATACGTTTCAAGAACAATTTTTATTTATACTTAAAATTAGCTCAATTAAATATTTGTTGATAAAAAAATATTTAAGTTGGAAATTCAACTTTGTGTCCAACAATTAACTCGGTGATAAAATAAGAAATGTAGGGATTATGAAAGAAGAATACTATATTTCAGAGATATATGCGTAGTATTTCAGCGCAATAATTTTCTTTCATGAGAAGATAAGGAATTAAATATTGGATAAGGGAATCATTTCTAAACGCTTTGTCAACTAATTGTCTTATTTTCTTAGTTGAATTTCATTACAAAATTATCCTTGTAATTTAAATTTGAAAGAGGAAGAAAGTGGATAGATAAAAAAAAACTTTTATTTTAGAGTAGAACTAAGGTGATCTTAAGTTCACCAAGTTCTTTGTGAGCTTAACTTTGAAATTTATAAAATAAGACGGTATGGGTAAGATTTTTTTTTTTTCATTAGATAAACAGGTATGGGTACTAGTAAAGACTATTTCATATCTGTTGGGTAACAAGTGATTATATAAAATAAATTACATATAGATATATAAATAATATATTCTTTGTTTTTCATATCACTTCATCAACTCTAATTCATGAGAAAATATATGTCTTTTGTTGTAAGAAAAGTATTATATTAAACATATTACTTTTTTATTTGAATGTTTTATTATTTAGTTAACGAATTGAATTTTAAACTTGTTAGAAGAGATATTTGTTTTTTTTTTTTTGCTTAATTATAACAAACTATCAATTAGAATTGATTGCATATTTGCATTTTGATTTTTACATTAGTAATTGTAATTTCATATGTATGACATGATGAGTTTTGATAGTCTATTTGTAAAAATAATAAAACGATTATATTAGTATTATTTATTATCCACCCGCTACCGTTTTGTTACTAGCTAATTTTAACAGGTACGGGTAGGTAGGATAGGGTAGGGTAAGGAAAATTCTTAACGAGTATGTAATACATATTTATGTCACCGTGCTTAGATACTGGAGACAGTATGCACAGTGAATTAGTAATATAAGACATCACACATGATCAACACTACAAGAGACATGAGGACTAGTCAAATCAGTTTGGCACCCGGTTGTGTAAAGGTTGATTTGGCTATGTGAGGATATATGTTTGATTAGTTGATTTGATTAAACATATATTAATGTTTATTAGATTTGGGTCTAATTTGGGTCTTTTGGTTATCCCAAATAATAGAGGATTAATAGATGAGTACGTGGATATGTGGTTTGCGCGATTTGGACTTAGGTTCATGAGATGTAGTCATTTGAAGTTCATTTGACCATGGTCAAACGTTGGTCAAAAAGGTTTGACCAGATTTGAAGCTGTTGACTTATAAATTCAAGATGAAGAGGGATGAAACTTTTAGAGTAAGCTTCCATTGGACAAATATTTGAATAGACCAATGGTCAATTAGACCATTAAAATGAGAAATTACTATTATGTCCTCACATGATGTCATCTCGTTTGTAATTTGTGTGAGGGTATAATGGTAATTGTCAAAGTCTATTTAAGAGGGTGATCCCTCTAACTTTGCCATGCCAATTTCATTTCATAATATTCAAAAGTAGATCTAGATCTCTCTCTCATCTCTTCTCCTTCCATCTATTTTCTTGGTCAAGAAGCAAAGAGAGCAAGGAAGAAAGCCCCCAAGTTGAGGCGCCTCCCTCTTTCCTGGCCACGCCACCGCCGGCCCACCGCCCCCATTTTGCCACAGCTTGGCCTAGGCCGAGCCCTTGTGTGCCGCCTGTCCGCCTAGCTAACCGGGTCTATGGACCTGCGCCGTGGACCCGCGCCTCAAGGTTGCCGATTGGCCTTGGTCCTCCACTGCCATGTGGGCACCACCACGAGCCGCCACCTCTCTTGCTCCTCCTTCTTTGAAGGGGCTTGATCTCTCTCTCTCTCTCTTCTTCTTCTCCTTTGAGATTGATCTATATTTCGGATATAGATCTAGATTTATTCGTGATCTCGTTTTCTAAAGTCGACATTTGAATTTGTTGAGAAGAATTAGAGATAGTGTTGATAGCTATGCGAGATCTATTCAAATAGTTGGAAGTAGTGAGTTAGCTGAGATTCGCAAGGGTGAGATGATTCGAACAAATAGCATTGATTTCTTCTCATTCTCAATCAACTCCTTGGTGTGCGAATCTTGCGAATTCCTAGATTGGAATTTGTAACAAGGGAGACTAAGGCGCAGACAACCATTTCACCCTCCACTAGTTGGAGATTTTACTTGACCATGTGTGTGACATGATCTATTAACTGCGTGTGATTGATTGCATGTATATGGTAAGATTGCGTCTAGATCGCTAGTAATTTTTTGAAATTGTATCTGCTACCCTAGACCATTTCCCAACAAACAATGCCGCAGACAATGTACATAAATGTCGAAACAAATGTCAGCATATATGATTAAGAATGATAAGAAATCCGAGCTCTAGAGGCTTTCTATGTACTGTTTACTCTTACCAAGTTATAATTCTTTTAATTGCAATTAGCGCCACCGCATCATACTCCAAGTTTCTGAGCACCTAAACTAGTGCAAATAGTTTATAATCTAATACACTATCCCTGTGGATCAGCACTCCAATTATACTACGCGATTGGATTATGCACTTGTAATATGATTATAAGTTGAAATTAGAGTTAAAAATTATAATTAATTTATACTAAGTGTTACCATTTGAGTCATTAGTTCACTATAGGCTACTGCACTTTCGTAGGGAAAAATCTCACGACGAAAACATCCAAGTAACATATCATGATGAGATCTAGCATTAAGGCAAAGTATGGAGCGATGGCCACAACAACAAATAAACTCACATGGCACAAGTGCTTAAGAATATAGGAATTTAACATGATGATCCCATGAAAGAGGTACCACAATAACAATTCGGCTCAATATTGTTTATAATTCGGTATCTCATGAAATAACAAAGGATGTTAGGTGGATTGTCACTTTATTAAGAAAAAAAAATGCAATAAAAAAAAAAATTGAAACACCATATGTATGATAGCAAGGAGGAAATAATCCATATATTTACCAATTGTACACAAGTTAGACTCGATAGATCTATATGATCATTATTAACACAACCCACAGGGTGGAAGATCTAATCCTTAGAGACATGAAGCATAAAGTGAAGTGAACTTTTTAAAAATTACACCTTCCTTTCTCGCGTTCTCACAATGTTTATCATTTCCAGAAAAATATCTCCTTCCCGTTATCGCTATTTTTATAAATTTCACCAATGGCTAAATTAGTCTTGTATTTGTACAAATAGTTATTATTTGTTCATTGTAAACATAGAAATTTATTCAATAAAGAAATCCTTTCATTCAATTAGATAATTCTTGTACAATTCAAAATAGATAAAAGGTTATAATAGAAAACGAAAAGATTCAAGCCAACAAAAAAAAAAAAAAAGAACTTTGACCTTGTAAGAGATTAGTTCGCCTCTTCTGTTCAAAAATCTCCAAGTTGCTCCTCTAGCAATCCGTGGTTTTCTTTTTGTTCTGACTTTGTAATTCTCCGTTATCACATAAGCACCAAACTTCGTGCTCGAATTGAGCTATAGGTGATTTCCTAAATAAAAACTTCCACTGTATTGCCAACATCCAAAACGGTAATTCATTAGTGTAAAAATAAAAGATAAATTATTTCTATCAAATTACCAAATTTCGAATTGAGAGGAAGGGAGGGAGGGAGGGAGGAAGGAGAGAGAGAGAGATATCTTGTACCAGTTCAAAGAAAGGAAAGAAAGTAATGAGACGGAGAGAGACCTTTCTCAAGAGAGAGAGAGAAGCATGAGAACGACGAAGAGGAAATATTTCTATTGTTTATATCTTTGATTCTTGAACGATCTGGATCCAATTAATAAAGTCTGCGGGTAACCTGATCATTTTATTACTGCCCTTCCCATCCGCTTTAATAAGATATTTTTTTCTAAGACTATATAGATTCTTTCTCATTTTTTCTATTATGTGATTTTTTTATTTGAATTGAAATAAATAAATAGTTTTGTGTCTGATATTAATTTATTATCTGTGTTGATATTTAGAGACAAAATTAAAATCTATTATTAAGTTACATGACAACAAATAATAAATAACCAAACATGAATAGTTTTAAAAAAATTATCAAAACATAAATGCTTCCCGGTAATATAAACAAATACGTCAAATTAATTAAATTGTATTAATACTAGAAATAATTATTTTTTTACCTCAACAAAAATAATTAATTAAAGAGTCCATCCTACTTCTCTCAACATTATTTTGAATATAAGCTCCATTGTTGAGTTCAGAAAAGCATAAATTATAATTTTTTCTTGGTATGTTATTAATTAAAGCATAATATTTGCATTTGCTTAGCAGTAATTATTTTATGCTTTTATTGCAGTGTTTTTAAGTGGTGTATTATTTTGAATTTGTATATGCGATCATTAAAAATAAACAAAACAATTTGAATTTGTTAAGCAAAAAAATAATATATCATGTAGTAAAATTTATTTTTATATTTCTCATACTAACTAAATATATTGAAACAAAAAGGACCGAAATACATACTTAACAAAATAGTAAAAACTATTGATGTACAATACTTGATGTACAGGTTAATATTCTTTTTTTTTGTTGTTATTTCAAATTAGATGAAGATCTAACAATGAACAATATATACTAACTAATAAATGATTCTCATACTAGAAGATTACATAATTACCGGGATAAAAATAGCAGTTGAAAAAAATATACGAAGGGTAAAATTGTCTATGAAAATTTGAAAATTTGAGACTATTGTGTTAATATAAGATGTCACTGTGCTAATTCTCAAAGGTTCGGTAAATGATGGGGCTTTAAAGTGAAAAGTGGAAATTATATTACACCAAAACAAGAACCGGATAAGTTCTTGGCTTGCACTGATTATTATCTCCTTTCCCTATCTGCACTATGGGCACTTTAGGCTGTGCTCCAGAAATCTCCGCATAGAGGGAAGGGAAGAAACGGGAGAGGAAGGGAGGGTTCAACACTAATTTCACTTCCTCTCCACTCCGATTTGGAGGGAACAAATCTCAGAATTTTTGTACAACGAACTCACGCTCTCTCCCCTCCGCTCCCTCTCCGATTTTCCTCTTCTA
The DNA here is from genome assembly GCA_024447775.1 of Carex cristatella. Lineage (NCBI taxonomy): Eukaryota > Viridiplantae > Streptophyta > Magnoliopsida > Poales > Cyperaceae > Carex > Carex cristatella. Next base: position 226,653 of record JAJHPF010000001.1, on the reverse strand, counting down.
GAGCAAGGGAACGACTCAGTTAGGTTCGATATGTTGGTCTCTCCCTTCCACTCCATTCCCTTCACTTTAATGAACGATATTTCACCTCTTAAGAGCACAGCCTTAACGAGCATCTTTCCTTTTTCCTCTCAAATAAATAAATACAATGTTAATAGTCACGCAACAAAGATTCTCTATAAGTTAAACGGAATTTGCTAAAAAAAAAGAGGAAAAACTTGAAGTTCGATCTGTCCGAACTGTTGGGATAAATTTTCAGAAAATCCAAATAGATGAAAAATTAATTAAGATAAAATTAAATTGAAATCAAGTTACTCGGATCGTGTAATTAAAACACTATTTTTTTCGCGTATTCCATCCTAATTGTGCAAGATTTACAATTACCACCAAAATAAACCGGGGTCACTAGTGGAAAAATGACTTTCAGTATCGCCCTAATAGTATCGGTTCTTTTAATGAAGTGATACAAAATACATTTAGTATCGGTTAATAAAAAATAAATGATACAAAAAAAATTTTGTATCGGTTCCCATAAATCTCCGACACAAATAATACACATTTTGTATCGGTTCCTTGCTAATGAACCGACACAGAAGTTTTGTATCGGTTCTCTATAGAGAACCGATACAAAAGGAGCCATTTTTGTATCGGTTCCTTGCTAATGAACCGACACAGAAGTTTTGTATCGGTCCTCTATAGAGAACCGATACAAAAGGAGCCATTTTTGTATCGGTTACTAGTAGAGAACCGATACAAAAATTCTCGTGTCGGTTCATTAGCAAGGAACCGATACAAAAGGTATATTATTTGTGTCGGTTCTTTATAAATAACCGACACGGATTGTATACGAAAAAAAAAATATTTCAAAATCGACTTCCGTATCGGTTCTTTGTAATTAACCGACACAGAATTGTGCCAGGGCACGTCAGCAATCCGTGTGACATTCTCAGAAAAGATTGTACACCGTTCGATGTCCACCGCCAAAAAGCATCTTGTCCGTCCATCCACTATCAAATCCGTGTGACATTCTCATCTCCTTCCCCATCGATTCAAACCAAGACCTCTCCTTTTTTAAACCCCAATTCAAATCTATTTCATTTTCAAATGTTTTCTTTCCGTCCATGGCGACCGAGAATGAAGAGGCCCCTCGTCCAGCTCTTCCCCCACACCCGAGGTATAGTATCATCCCTACTTTCTTCCATTCCTGCGCATGCTTCACGAAAAGGGGCATAACTTTCGATCCGTCCGTCGGATCGGGCTGAAATTTTGACAGGAACTTCACAGCCCAAAGGCGGATCCAAGATGGGAATCCATTTTTGCCCATGTTACGGGTTCAGATTCGCGATCCGAGTCTTCCTTCATGGACTTTTGGGCATTTCTTTACAATTTTAGAGTTTTAGGGTCTTTTAGCACTTTTTATTGGAGGACTTAACACTGTCTTTGCAGGCGATATTCATAATCCCACTTTTAATGTATGAAATCTAATCAATCGCCAGAATCAGCGATACAACAAACACAAAAAAAAAAAAAAAAAAAATTACAGTGTCGGTTCCTTGTGATAACCGACACAAATAACACATACTGTATCGGTTTTCTTGTAATAACCGATACAAAAACTCAAAAATAGTATCGGCTGTTTAGGTTGAACTGACACAAAAACCCAAAAATAGTATCGGTTTGTATTAATAACCGACACAAAAACCCCAAAATAGTATCAGTTTCTATGAATAACCGACAGAAAACGTACAATCTGTATCGGTTGACAAACCGATACTGATTAGTGCCGGTATTTGTGTCGCCTGTATCAGTGTCGCCCCGATGTCCGACACTGATATGTCTTAATAACCGATACAAAAAGTACTTTTTCCACTAGTGGGTGTTGTTTCAATAGTTAATTGACATTTTATCAGATTATCAAATAGCAAAAGAAGAATATATCAAATAGATTCAATTTTTTGTTGAAGAAAATTAAAAAAGATGTTTTTATTTTATTTCTCTCTCTCTCTCTCGGATGCACAACAGAAAGAGGCCAGAGAGCAAATTATTTAATTAAGAAAATGAGGATTTACTTCTATATTAAAAAAAATAGAGATAGAGGCTGTGAAGGGGTCACCGCTTAATAAGAACTAGGAAGGTTGAAAACAAAAACTGAATCCAAATTATAACTTAATGACGGCTTACAAGAAGAAATAATTACATATAAGAATTTTGAACAACATTGGTAGATAAAGCTCAGTTAAATTCAGTGTATACTAAGGTAAGGTCAGTTAAATTCAAGATTTTGAACAATATCGGTAGCTTCAGACACGTATCCTGATTCAGAATCACTTCCACAGTCTAAAATACAAGGTTTAATTTAACTTTATTTTTGAAAACAAAGAAGCAGGTAAATACCTCAGAGAAGGCACAGGCCCGAAGTTCATCCCTTGTTAGTGATCCCAAAGTTTATTACAAAGTTAGCTAATCAACAGGAATAGTTAGGTGATTGTTCGCACAACTCAAAGACAGATCTCTCTGCATTTTACAGACTAATGCATACCCCAACAAATATAACAATTTCGCCTAAAAATGGCACATCAAAAAAATATTATACTTGATCACATAACAATTCATATATTATTTTTTTTATGGTCAACGGCAATTGCCAGTTAACAGATATATTTATAAAAAGATATTTACAAAATATAAGTTTAATTTAGGAAATTCCTAAATCAGTCGCGAACTATATACAATGAATTTGTTGCTAATGAATACAGTAATTAATCTGTTGCTTGCTCGGTGAAATAGTTAAAAATTAGTATCCTTGAGTCATCAATTATTCAAGTTAGCACTTAGCAGCTTTATCCACACACATCTTGCAAATAACTAATTAATCAATTATAGTTTTTGAGTAGATCTGGATGCCAGAAACCTTAAACTACTAAATAAAAGACAAAAGTATACCTACAAAGAATCTCAATTGAACCCAATAACATACTGAAATTGTGAATTTATGATTACAATCAACTTGAAACATAACTAAAGTGGATAAAAATTCAAATATGATGATTCTTGAAACTAATGGAATTAAAAAGGCTGATGAGTACACGGCATCACTTGGATACAATCAATTTGGCACGGGCACCATGACCTTCCTCAATTTGGTACTGCTCTCCCATGCCCATGTGAGCCATCAGGAACCAGACCACGGTGAGAAGCTCTCCTCCCTTACTTAATTGCTTGGCATGGAACTGCCCGCTGCATTTGCTAGCAGCATAGCACAACATCTCAACCCACACAGAGCTTATTAATATCCACATTTCATTCCAACCTTGTTCTCCGTTCTCTGTAGTGATGAATTCTTTCTTTAAATTGTGTGCTAGCCTGCATCCTTTGAACAACACTGACTTGCTGCGAGTGCCTTTAATAAACACCGGGTCATACTCTGTGTTCACTTCTAGTATCTTTCTTATAGCATCACCCTTGTCGAGAAGACCCTGTGGCTGCAAGAAGTTCATCGCCTCTGCACAGGTATCATCAAACCGAATCTGCTCATAGCCAGCAGGCATCATAAAAGGTCGTACAATGAGCAGGAACAACATGTAGTTTGAAATGTGCTGGCTTATCTCACAACGATCATCTTTTTCCCATTCGTCGGGCTTTTCGTGATCATGGAATAATAGATCGGTTGCAATGTGCCACAGGAGGATGCTCTCGTCAAACTCAGCGTGCACGCTCCAACCAAACTCTCGGTAGTAACCCATGAGCTGAAGTGCCCATTGGCCTCTATGGTTAGTGACTCTCCTATAGGTAGCTGTATTCTCTTTGCCGCCCATCTGGTTCTGCCACTCTGGACTGTTCATCTTCGTTTTCAACTCTTGAAACACTAAGTTCTTGAGAGCTCCTTTACTGCTAACATATGTAGTGTACCGGTAATGATCCCAAATCTCTTTAAACCCGATGCATTTCATTATGGACTTCCACCAACAAGGTCGATCTTCTAGGAAGTATGTAATCAGACTGTACTGTGCCATTTTATCAAACCATATTCTCTTGGTCAGAGGCCTCATTTTCATCAGAATAGAAAAGAGGAAATCTGAAAGGCAGAAGAAATAGTTGGACTCTCTCATTGCCGCATAGGTCCAGAGTGACAGAAGCATAAAAATAAGTGCAATGATTTCCAAACCAACAGCACCCCCTAGAAGCACATATGTTAGAGTTGTCTCGAACCCTCCATACCCAGTATGGTCGGACACCGCAAATATACAAAGGGTTGCCATAGTGATGACCAAAGTGATCACACGAGAAATCCAGCCATAGTGCTTAAAGCCGTAAAAAACTGAACATTTGGAATGGAGAATATCGTACATCCAGGAAAACTCAATTTCAATCAATGTGTAGGCCTTATCGGTTTCAAGGTTATTGAAATACCTCTGGCTGTCCTCCCGATTCTGAGACTTCACAATTAGGTCCACAAACAGGCGTTTGAATGTTGGAAAGAACTCGTACGCCTTGCACACCAATTGTTCATATTCGGGAGACCCTCTCGGTGCTAATTCGTTCAGTTGCTGGCTCTCTAGATCACCTTTATGCTTCTCGTTCTCCACTTTGATTTCTGCTGTAAGCCCAGCATCAATAGATGATGTGTACTCCTGCATGAATTTGGCATAGTTAGGGCCTGGATCAGGCTTGTACTTCATGGAACTCCGCAAGGAAGCCATGCTTGCACACTGTAATGACCAAATCCGCTCGGCATACTTGAAGATTGCCACGGCAAACATGAGAGCGGCAGGTAGCCGTAGCGCACCGACTTCTAGGTTCGATAAAAGATAATAGTATATTGCAAGCACAACCTGAGAGAGTAGTGTCAGCAAGTGCCGCGCCCACAGCTCATTATCTTCGATGGACAAGGCAGTGATGGTGTCCTGCCCGCCAAGGTGAAGGATGAAGAAAGGGGCCCAAAACATGAGCAGGTGGTGAGTCTTGCTATCCAGAGTAGCCTTATTTTTTTCGCTCCTGGGGAGGTATGCAAGACCGACCAAGGCCACATAGTCAGCCAAGAGGTATGCCAACCAGAGCAGCCAGTGGAACATAAGAGCTAGAGGGCCTTGCCACGTTATACTGGTCGTTCGGGCCAACCGGGATGAAATTACATGCTTCCGGAAGCCGCCGAGGGAAAGGAGCAGGATCTGAAGGCCAAGGCTGCTGACCATGAGCACCCTGATCTCAAGTTTGTTCAATAATTTTTCGAGGGAGTCCATCATCTTCGCTTTGATTTCTCTCTTATTTTTCTTTTTCAATGAACTCAGGGGTTCTTAAATGTAGTATTGGTGCATTTGCTTTATTGATCGATATGCATGTATGTTATGTTTACCATTTAGTCCATATACATGCATTATTTATTGGTTAATCTAAATACTAGTTTGCAACCTGTCGATGTTTTGTTATTGCACAATGAAATCAATGTTGTTATTATCCAACTTAAAGACTTAGAGAAAACGAAATCGTAAACTCATCAGAAATATTCAAAATTTCAAAACGTAACTGGACTAAAATTTCCAATTCGATACCGGTCCGGAGAATATTAATTACATACATGACTCGTCTGTAATTATCTGTTTGTAAAACTAATTATACTAATGAAGCATTGTCCTTATACTTGGACAATCAGTAATCCTCTATATGATGTTATCATAATTCAATATTTTGTCTAAATCGGAGAATCATTAAACTTGTCTAGTTTCATGTTTCAGGTATTATTCTCTGTGTGATAGACTAAAGATTCAAACATTATCCTTACACTGGATGATTTAACTAAAAAATGGATAATTTCAGTATACATCTAAATTTTATGGTATATATATGTTCAAATATTATTCAAATTTAAAAATTTAAATTATAAACACAATGTTTAGCCTTCCACCAAATGATTTAAATATTTTAGTGGTAGATTTTAATAACTTGATGATGAATGGCCTATTAAATTTCAAATTTAATCAAATTTAATAAATACCCTATCTAAATATTTTAGAGTACATCTACAATTATATGTTTTTTAGTTTAATTCATATGTTTAAAATATTGTGATTCTTCTAGTACATTTAAATATTAAGATATTATATCTATTTTGAAAGAAAAAATGATACGTCATGATTTCATTTGACAAAAGTTTTAGTAATTTTTTTTTCAAAAATAGAAAGACAACAATATTTTATGTATTTACCTAGAAGTGACTTTTGAATCCGGATCAATAATTCAGATTCAAAGCATTTTTTTTCCAATAACACACAAAAAAATATTTTAATTTTTCTTACGGCCACAAAAAATCCAACTTGAAAATATTGATCCGGATTATTTGTTGCAGTCTTTCTAATAAATCAAATTATATAATATTTTATCTAATTTCAAAGAAATATAAAATATTTCTAATATTTTAATACAAAAAAAAATTATAACATTTTCTATAAAAAAAAATTTAAGAATTTTATCAACATAATGAATGAAAAACACTGTGTTTCTTAACCGATGGTTTAGTTATCGGTTTGGACAGATTTAAAATTCTGCTTAAAAAAGTGGATAGATTGTTAAATTTAATATTATTTTTGGATATTAATAAAAATTTCGGATATCGTTTCAATAGCCTCCATTTATAAAAATATGTCTCATTTAAAATCTTTCTCAATAATAATATATCGGTAATGTTAACTGGGAATATTGCGTGATACCATTAAAAATGCTGTCGGTGATATAACAATTGTTTATCTGCTCATTCAATAATTTTATTAGTCAATACTTCAACTAACAATCTTACCTATTGCCTACAACCTCCGGCAGAGCTCTCACCTCCGTCCTCTGACATCTTATAAATACCTGGCGGTGGTTTGGCAATTCATGTACTTTATAGGATTCTGATTAAAATTTTAAAGTATATATGATGTCCGTGTGTTTTAGGATTCATTTTAACTTATTTAGTATTAGTCTATTGATTTATTGTTCAATATGTATGTTATTTTTAGTTTCAATTTATATAATATATTATTGATTTAATATACTAAATTATAAGCACGATGTTTTGCCTTTCATCAAATAATTTATTTAGGGGTAGATATTAATAACATGATGATGAATAGCCTATTATTTCAAATTGATTCACACACACACCCCACACACATATATACACGTATATATACATATACATATACATATACATATACATATACATATACATATGTGTGTGTGTATAGAGGAGGGATCCGCTTGCACCATTTTTTGGTTACACCAAATTACACCCTATATTTTAAAGTTCAAATAGTTGGTTCAAACCATTCAACAAGATTGATATATTAAAATGTGCTTGTAGGTCAAATTTTACATTTTTTTGAATTTTTTTTACTATTTATTGAGATGGTTAAAAAAATTCAATGGCCTAAAAATCAACGATTTTGTAAAATACTTAATACATAGTAAAAAAAAATTAAAAATGTCAAATTTGGTCTCCAAATACATTTTAATATGAAAATCATGTTGAACGGTTTGGATCGACTGTTTGAAATTTGAAAATGTAGGATGTAATTTGGTGTCACCAAAAAGTGGTGTAAGTGGATCCCTCCTCATATGTGTGTGTGTGTGTGTGTGCGCGTGTGTTGTACAACTATGGTGCTCCTAAGTTCATCAAGCTCCTTTATGAACTCAACTCTAAAACCTATCGGATTGACTTCAAATAACGAAGTCAAACTGTTGAAATTCTTCTACCTTACGAGTGATGCGTTTACATGTGAAATTTTAAAATTTGAAATTAAATTTGTATAGAGTTAAATGGTCAAAAGGCTTCCAAAAAAATGAACGCATTAAAATTAATTTATAAACCTTCTAATTTTGACCACTTGACTTTATAATAAATTAATTCGAAACTTTAAAATTTTCACATGTAGACGCATCACTCGTACGGTAGAAGAATTCCAACGATTTGGATATATTTGTCATTTAAAATTAATCCAATAGATGTTAGAGTTGAGTTCACAGACGGGCTACGGTACTTCGCGAAGTGAAGTGAGTGTTTTACTTCACATCTATATCTTTAACTTCAAAGTTCAAAACGTCGATCCGAACCGTTCAAGTTGATCTCCTTATTAAATTATACTGGGAGACGACCAAATTATATAATTTTTTGAATTTTTTTACTATTTTTTGAAAATTTTTAAAATTACTGATTTTTTATGGTCCACGATTTTCTAAAAATCAGTGATTTTAAAAAGTTTCTAAAAAATATTAAAAAGTTACTAAAAATTGTAAAATTTGTTCTCCAAGTACAATTTAAAATGGAGATCAACTTGAACGATTCGGATTAACATTTTGAACTTTAAAATTGAAGATATAGACGTAAAGTAAAACACTTGTTTTATTTCGCGAAATAACGTAGCCCAACTCTCTGTTATATACTACTATGTATGTCAGGTAAAAAAATATTTATCAAATATTTTGTATAGTGTAAATGTCAATTAAAGCCATTAACTTTTCGACTTTTTGACTTTTGATAGAACCAAGTTTTCTAGAGCTGTAGGTGTGGAGCGTATTTTTAGGTAGACGGGTATAATGACATGTTTTGATGAAATGTCCGACAATTTTTCTCTGTGTAAAAGAATTGGGATGTTCAATAAAGAAAACATATTATTTAAATAAATTATCTCAACTAATGATCAACTTTTATATATGCAAATGGATGTCTTACTGAAAGCACCCAATTACTTATTATAATTGGAAGGTTTATATAGAGGCGAGAGTATGAAGTATTCTAATCCAGGATATGTCTATATAATTTCATGGTAACATTATTGATAATAATCAGATACATTTTGTCCGTTGGATGAACAACATCCCAAAACATATACTTGCTTGGATCCTTGCATATGTGATCTGTCCTTTGCATGATTATCCTGAGCGCTATCTCATAATTAGTAGATATTTCATTAAGTTACTCAGAAAAGAAAATGTAAATTATAATTTAGGTTTACATATCTAATCTTTTGTTGCTTGTTCGAGAGCTATGCCAGAGAAAATGGTTTAAAAAAGTCCAAGGAAGCAATGAGTAAAGACTTGATTAGTACAACATACCCACTAACAAGAAAAATATATATATAGAATGTTACCTCCAGTACTTAAAGGCTTGTTAGTGCCGTCTAATTTTGGTGCTATGCTCGAGTAATTGAAATTGAATCTTGGCAATTGACATCTGAAAAACTTCACACTGTAAATTCACATGTCAGAGCACTAATCACAAAAATGAAATATAAAACAAGTGGAAAATTTTGCATGCAAACCCACAAAATACAAACAAAAGGTAGTAAAACACATCATATGCTCCCTCCAAACCATCAGCATATATAATACCCTGCTTCTTTCATGCGAACCCACAACTCTATTTGATTTCAACTGAAACATAAACATTAAGGCTTACTTCACCGGTGGCCTTTGCGACCTCCACAACTACAACCAGCATATCAGAAAATGAAGTTGCAATTGGAGAGAACCTAACTGCCAGAAATTTGCCATAAAACTATAAAGGGGGAATTTCATGTATACCCCTCAAAAACTTCAAAATTAAGTATTTCCCCCTCTAAAGTTTGAAATTACATATTTCTCCCTCTAAATTTTAAAAACTCACAAATTTATCCATTTATTTTTTTTTTATAATAAAACTCATTCTAAATTTTTAAAATACCCAATTTGCCCTTTATTAAAAACATATAAAGCCCATCAGATTCAAATTTGTATCTGAAGGGCTCCTCTATCGTCTGATCCGAGCGCATCGCTTCAATATTTGTGTTAATCTAACGTGCACGAATTTTAAAGCAATTCTGATCAGCGTGTACCACATTAAGATTTGTGCATGTCTCTTCAGTATGTGTGCATTTTTGCATCAAGATTCGTGATGATCTTGTGTGCACAAATCTAAAAGCAATTTGGACGGGAGAGGAACTATTCATATTCAAGTTTGAGTCGATGGAATTTGCATTCTTGTAATAAAGGGTAAAATGGGTATTTGATAAATTTAGAATGAGTTTTAATATAAAAGATAATAAAATGGTAAATTTGTGAGTTTTTGAAGTTTTGAGGGGGAAATACGTAATTTCAAACTTTAGAAGGAAAATATGTAATTTTGAAGTTTTTGAGGGGTACACGTGAAATTCCCCCAACTATAAAAGGGGTCCATCAAATACACAAGTACGAAAAAAAATGAAAAATATAAAAAATTAGAGAACTAAACCAAGAACAGAAACCAGAGAATAAGAATAAACTGCAATTATAGAAACCCTCAAAATTATTGGAAAAACTCGGCAGAAATTCTAGTAATTGTTGCAATTGACGCAGGTGACAAAAGTGGTCATGGGCTCATCAGTAAGAAAACCTCAATACTCCTACATTACTCAAAATATTAAAAAAACCTCAATATAAAAGCATAATGAGTGACAAAGATGAAACTACCCAGTTAATCTTGGAGACAATCAGATTAAATTTTAATATGATTATCTAAATAAAATTTTAATATTAAAAAAACCTCAATATAAAAGCATAATGAGTGACAAATATAAAAGCATAATGAGTGACAAAGATGAAACTGTCCCGTTCAACATGATTATCTAAATAAAATTTGCTTGTAGATTAAATTTTATATTTTTTTTGAATTTTTTTACTATTAATTAAGATGGGTACAAAATTCAATGATTTGAATTTGACTAGTTTTTGTAAAATACTTAATAAATAGTAAAAAAAATTAAAAAATATGTAAAATTTGATCTGTAAGTACATTTTATTGTGGAGATCATATTGAACGGATTGGATCGGTGATTTGGACTTTAAAAATGTATAAAATGAGGAGAGTAATTTTGTGGTAACCGGTGTAATTGGATTTATTCTCGTATATATATTATATAATAATAAAAAAATATTATATTTTTGCTGCATGTGGTACCATTTTCTTGAGCTTTGCAAAAGCGTAAGTTGTCCCAGCTCTCACTTGTTTGTTTCATATTAAAAAAAGTCCCGTGAGTACTTTTATAATGGCCTTTCGGTGACAACTTGCAGAGGCTCCAATAACAGAAAGTATTGAAAATTAAATTAAATCTACATGTTACCTAACTATTTAATATTAAAAATATTAAAAAACTAAATGTGGACAAGTTGTTGTAGCCTTTTGTAGAGTGGGTACCATAAAGTTCAGAAAATAACAAATTACCCAACTATTAAAATATGTCCCGTGAACTTTTATAATGGCCTTTTGTGGACAAGTTGGAGAAGAGCTCCAATAAACATAAATTAGTGAAAAACTAAATATATATCTTACCTAACTATTTAATATTAAAAATATTGAAAAACTAAACGTGAACAAGTTGTAGCTAGGGGTGGCAAAAAAGCTCGTAGCTTTTGGTTTGATCATGACTCGCACCTAACTCATTTGTTAACAGCTTGCTCGTTATTGGACCGAGCTGTTAACGAGTCAGCTCACTACTAGCTCGGTTTAGAATTAACGAGTTCAAGCTAAGGTCTAGCTTGCTCGCTAGTTGGCTCAGCTAGGCATCAATTTGTAAATTTGTATTCATTTTATATTGTTTAGCTCGGTTTAGTTTGATCCAAAAAATTGTAGAATTTATTTTCTTCTTAAAACAAGATTCAGTCAGACCCTAGCGAGCTAACTCGGCTGGCTTATCATGATTTCAAGCTAAGGTTTTAGCTCGGATGCTCTAGGTCCAGCTTACTTGGCTGTAATTCGGTTCAGAATTAACAAACTAAACTCAGACCGAGCCAGCTCGTTGACACCCCCAGTTGTAGCCTTTTGTAGAGTTGTTCCCAAGAAGTTAAAAAAATCACAAATTACCTAACTATTAAATATATACAAGGAATTCTCATTAGAATTTCAAATTTGCAATCTTTTATACAAATGTAAAAAAAATATTATTTTTACCACTAAATCAAAATATTGCGAAAAATATTTACCCTCAATGTATAATCCTCTTGATTGCCACTTGAAATTTCTGTCGGCCTTCACCGGATTAACTTATCGGTACTAATAATTCGCAACAAAAATTAAAATCTCACGACTGTACCAGCTCCTGGCCACACTGCTTATGAGTAATGAGGCGCCCTTAATTTGTTGGGCTTTAGGTCGAGAAGGACAATCATGAATGCAATTCATTCTTGATACAGCTAGAATTGAGAAATATTCTGATGTTGATCGTAATAATCGGACTGTGTTTGTGTGCTGTAGTGTTTTGCAAAGAACATACATAATGTCACTGGAAACTTTAAGTCCAGAGCTCGTTGACAGATTTGATTGAAATGGATAATTCAACGTGTTTCATTTCTAAAAAAAAAACAAATAAAAGAAATTCAAACTGCTTAATCAACCAACGGACTACAGCACCAATGCACAAAGAAACTTTTTTTTTTTTTTTTTCCAAAATGGCCCTACATAAAGCACCAATGCACAAAGAAACATTTTTCTTTCCAAAATGGCAATGCACAAAGAATTTTTTATTTTTTTTATAAAATGGCCCTACATAAAGCACCAATGCACAAAGAAACATTTTTTGTTTGGTTTTTTATTTTTTTAATGCCCACCAACTTTTTTTTTTAGTTATGTTATAATTTGTAGTAATTTGTGCACCAACTTAATACAAACCGTTGCTTAGATTGTGCATATAATTTATTGTAGTAATTTTTAGTTCAGATTTAGTATAAAATTTTATGTGTTAAACAAGTGCATTTTATTTTCTGACTTGTGCTTCATCCTCCTGAACCAATAAGTCATGAAATAAATCAAGTAAACATTGTAAAATTACTAAATGAATACTGTACAATCACTATTTTAATACTGTAAAACATATCTAGGCATACTATAAACACACTAAATGGATACTGGTAAAATAACCAGAAGAATACTATAAAATATGTAGATGAATACTGTACAATCGGAAAGTTAATAAAGTAAAAAACTGGATGAATAACTCCTCACAACTAGGTCAAAACTATTAATAAATAATAAAAAGAAATATTAGAATAAAAACTTTACACATGAGTTACCGGCTGTAGAACATGAATATTGTAAAAATTGAAAATGTAAACTACAAAATTTATACATGAAAATTATAAAACATGAATACTGTAAAAATTAAAGATGTAAACATGAATACTGTAAAAATTAAAGACGTAAATTGTCAAAATTTAAGATATCAACTACAAAACATAAAGATACAAATTATAAAACTATAAATTACCTGTATTCATATTTTATCGATCAAAATTTAAGATATCAACTACAAAACATAAAGATACAAATTATAAAACTATAAATTACCTGTATTCATATTTTATCGATCAAAATTACAGATGTAAATTACAAAAAAATACATACGCAAACTATAAAATATGAATACTGTAAAAATTAAAGATGTAAACTACAAAACTTACACATGAAAGGACCTAGTGAAGTGTAATAATGGATTTCCATAATAGAACATCCACTTCAATAAGGACCTAGTTATTCACTTTGTAAATTGGAACAAAGAACCATCTTATTGTACCAAATTGAGGCCCAAACAATTAGATGAATACTGTGCAACCACTCTATCAATACTGTAACACAGATCTTTGCATAGTGGTAAAATAACCATATGAATACTGTAAAATAACTAAATGAATACTGTCAACCACTTTGTCAATACTGTAAAATAAAATAGCTCTTTGCATATTGGTAAAATAACTAGATGAATACTAGTGTAAAATAACTAAACGAATACTATAAATTATCTAGATAAATTATGTACAATCACAAAGTTAATAATATGTCAACAATTATGTCATCATGTAAACTATTGGATATATCCTGTAAAATACTGTATAAATCATGTAAAATTATTTGATAGATCCTTAAAATATTGTTTAGATCCTGTAAACCTATTAGATAGATCATGTTAGTAGTGAGTTCTCCAGAGAAAATCTTCTTGTAAAATCGTCTTATCAAATACAGTAAAGGTTGGATAAATGGGTAATCAAATCTGTTAATGTAAAACCACAGGATGAATAATGAAAAACTATAAGGTTAATACTATAAAATGACAAGATAAACAATTGACCCATCAAAAATTACAAAACCAGACCAAATGGACAGCTGACATATTAAATCAGATCAGATCAGACTCGAAGCATTACCATATCAGATCAAGATTAGTCCGAAGCAACAAATTGGTAGTGATATAGAATGAAAAAGAAAAATAAGAATGAAAACCTTACGAATTTTGCCTCCCAGTGTCATCAGATGCCTCACTACTTGTTTGAGTGAGAACTTTGGGTGAAACACTTTTTGCTTGAAAAGTGGATATAAAACTCTTCATAGAATCCTATAAACTATAATATGAAATACTGTAAAACTGTTCCTCATACTACTCAGGTTGTAGATTCCACTGGTCGTGGGAAGAAGAGCATGATCTCTTTACCGCTCCTCAAGCGATGCTACATCGGCACTTGGCTGACTTTCTCGGCCAGGATTGCCTTGAAAAGGCCCAGATCCATGCCTCCTTCAAGCTTGTGAGGCTCGAAAGGATGCATATGATGTGAGGAAGAGGTGGAGCAGAGGCGGAGGGATCGAGAAAAAGCAACATGAGAGAAGGGAGTTAGGTTCGCCATTTAGGAAGAGCTTTAGTTTTGTGTGGGTGCTAGAGAAAAAAAAATATGAGGAAATGAGAGAGAATGTGAGAGATAGACGAGGAAAGTTTTTTATAGGACTGTTAATAAGCTTTATCAAATGTTTGGGTAAAAACCGGGTACAAAACATTGGGTACTAAAAATTTTTCTCTATTTTTTATATTTGTTTTTTCTTCTTACTTTTAAATTGATTAATTCTTCTATGATTTATATACTATATTTTTTTTTTACTTATTACTGATGTAATTTTTTCAATTAATATGATATATTCATATATGAAATTAAGTTGTTATCGTAAACTAAATTTAGTAATTTTATATTAGAATGTTTCATTTCTTTCAAATAATATGTTATTAGTATTTGAAAAAGCTTATTTTTTTTTAATTATTATTCATTAAATAAATGTGTTACTCATTCATATAAAGTGCTTATGTGTTGTTATTATGAAGAAACAAGAGTAGTGTCATGTTATAATAATATAATCAAGTTAAATTAAGTTTATTTGATAAGTTTAATGAGTTAAATAAATTGTTTTTAATAAATTATGAATATATACACATAATTTTAATAAAAAATTATTAACCATCTGCATAATTCTGATTAATCGGCCGCATACCGATTAATCACTTGATAGTACCATGTCTATCTGACGAGCGCATACCATTTTGACAACACCGATCCCAATCAATCTTTCATGAAAGATTAAATTCTATAATTAATTTTTCGTATATCTTCAAAGAATTCTCTAATTTCTTATATAATATATTTCTCAACTCTTACCGCTCTTTCTTTTTTACCCATTACACTACACAAATAGATGCAATAATAATTTGATGTCTGATCTTTGCTCGGACGAAAATGCCCCTGATGCAGTTTCGACCAGATGATCACTTAAAGAGGAGTATATAAAGCTAGTAAATACGTGTCTTCAGTGCAAATTGCAAAATAATGACTATGAAAATTGCACAGAATATAACAACATATAGTAATCCAAACTGAAGAGCCTTTGACCAGTTGGACGACAAACACACAAGATGAAAGAAACTATTTGACATTTCAATCACTTTCCTACCGCAAGCTGCCAAATACTTTTCTCATTGCATTCCAAAGCGAAATCTAAAATTTATACAATAGTAAAGACTTCAAGGGTAATTAGAAAACTGAATAAGTTTGAACTTTTTCAAACGTAAATAAGAAATTAACCCTAAATTCTTCAATAACTGCAACTAATTTTTATCTCGTCTCCCACCATATTATACAAGAGATTGGAAAAAAAAAAAAAGCAAGACGAAAACTAAATATAAAAATGTTTCTATCAACAACGTCCCGTTAACCCATAACAAATCTCCTTCATTTCTTATTCACTTCTAAAAAAAAAAAAACTCCTGGATTTCACATCTTTTAAATCTACTGGGCCTAAAAAGCATTTCTTAACTGGGCCGACATTTCTAGATAAAACCCAACTATACCAATCTTTGCTATAACTCAACCATACCTTTTTTTTCTTCACCATTGGATTGAGGCCCATATAAAACCTGTTTGCTATCTTAAAATATCAAACATACCCAAACACAGGATGACACTTTTTTTTTTTTTTTTTGTAAGAACAGTCCAAAAATATCAAACATATCCTATGAATAATTTTCTTTTGTTGGAGAAGGTGGCGACACAAAATGACCGATTTTGATTGCAGAAAGAGTACATTCTTATTAGAACTATTATGTATGTAACGCAAGACTAAATGAAAGCAAATTTTCAGGTTTTTTTAGACAAAATTGAATGAAGCTGATCGCAAAAATAAAATTTGAATGAGAATAATATTTAACGCAGTTGACTAAATTATTACTCTTTGTATGTGAGATGCATTTATGCATGTTCGAAATCTAGTTATAGTTGGTATTTTTTTTTAAATATTCATGACACGTTATTATACTTAAATAAAATGAGGAATTAAGTTTTTTTTAGGGATGCTAATAATTCAATTAATAAATTAAAACATTTATTCTCAGAGTAGCATGCATGAGTTAGATAGGATGCAAAAGTTTGCTAGCTAGACCATTTTCCCGGGTTTGTCAACTACCAATATTACAAAAAAAAATCATTTACCATTGGTTCAAATTACACTTCACCATTTGTTGTTGAACCGATGGCTATATGACCCCGATAGCAAAATTATGTGATAAAGTTAATGTCCTAGAGCAAATAGTGCTACTTATTTGTTCATACATTAATTGGTTGATATGTTCAACTTGTTTCTTAAGTTTAAATTCAAAGAACAAGTTGATCAAAAGCATGAATAAATCAAAATTAAACAATCACTACTCATATCTCCAAATTTTAATTTTTACCACCACGCATTATGGAATGCGCACCAAATTATTATTTTTTTGTTTGGTTTTTTATTTTTTGGTGCGCACCAACTTCTTCGTTTTTAGTTCTGTTTTGCATATAATTTGTAGTAATTTGTGCACCAACTTAATACAAAATGTTGCTTAGATTGTGCATATAATTTGTTATAGTAACTTTTAGTTCAAATTTAGTACACAATTTTATGTGTTAAACAAGTGCATTTTATTTCCTACAATTTCACCATTAAATTTGATGTGTACATTTAATTCTAAACGCCACAGAAAAAAAATTAGTCCAAAATTTAAAACAGAAGAGAAAAGAACTAAAAAAAAATAACAAATTGGTGCCACCCCCAGGATGCGCATCAAAAAAATAATTGGTGCGAATCTCCAGCTAGCGCACCAAAAAATTTGGTGCACGTCCTAGTGTGAATGAATGGTAAGATTTGAAATATGGAGTTTTGTGTGGTGGTTGTTTAATTTCAAATTATTGTAGTGTATGGATATTGTGATGATTTTATGGGAATATCAGCTATTTAAAAAGTTTTACTTAAAATTAGTGTACCATTTGTTTCTTTAAATATTACTTTAAAGGAAGCTGATATCAGTACCCACGCTACAGTACTCACACTGTACTCGCACCATAACTTCCATAACTGCCGTAACAATTGGGGGGCGCAAAATCTGCAGGACTACATTTTTTTTTCCCAAAGTATTAATATCTATACACAGAAATATTTATACCTATGAACTGAAGTATTTATATCTATAAGATGAACAATTTTTACGTAAATAATTATTTTTCCATCTTTATTTCTCAAATGTACCCGCACCATAAATGCATGGTGGGGACCACTTAAACTAGATGGGGGACCATACACGATTTTAGAGGTGGGTCTTTTTTCTCCGTTCATTTTCGTCCATATTTCTGACAATCTGTGAGGAATTTTACAAATTTAAAACCACTAACGTCTTCTACACAATTTTATCTTTCAAATGAGATCCATGATGACGTACTTTTGAGCTCGTCGTCAAACAAGTATTTATACCTATACTTGCAATATTTTTTACACATGACACTGGATGATACCTGAAAGTATTAATATCAAGTACTCCAAGTATTTATACCTATGTATTGTGGTATTTATATCTATATGGTCAACTATTTTTGTTAGATAAATGTTGCAAGTGTTTTTTACATATGAATATATTACACTATATAATATCTGAAAGTATTAATATCAAGTAATATCAAGTAATACAAGAATTTATATTTATGCACTGAAGTATTTAGATCTATGTGGTCAACTATGTTTGTTAGAAGAAGATTGACGTAGGGACGATTAGGGAAGGTTGATGCAGGAATGCGGAGTCCACATTACTTCATTTGAGGAAGGTTGACGCGGGGACCATTAGGGACTGAAAAAGGAAGTGATCATATCAAGTGACGCCACAAATATTAATATCTTATTTTGTAAGTATCAATTTCTTATCTTGCAAGTATTTATATTTATAAAGGCTGACGATGGACGAGTGTGGAGACTGAAAATGGGAGGATTAAGTAATTAGTGGAGACTATAGTACATTATGCTTTTAATGTACAGTACGGGTACAGTGCGGATACTATAGCGTGGGGATGAAAATAATTATTCTACTTTAAAATTCGTGCATCACTCACTCTTTAAATATTATTTTAAAATTGCTACAACTGAATGTACTTGACTCGTCCCTTTTCGAGTAAGAAGGAAAAGATAAACCGTATGCATGCTTGACGAAATCTAAATGATATTTTTCGAATGAACGAAATAATTGCCTATAAACTATCAAGGGTTACACGAAGTGAGAAATGCTTTTCACTGCACCTAATTAATGCATTAGAAGCATTGATTTGACACCTTTTTTTATTTGAATAAAGGATCTACCCAACTGATTGAATGACTATTTTAAAATTTTATGATAATCAATTCAAAGTTATGGGGTAATGTGTGGCCTTGTTTTCAGTTGTCTCATAGCTGCATTTTGACTTGTGTATAAAATCTCCACAAAAGAGAGAACCATCATAAACAAAATTGAAATCCAATGTTTTCTATGCATGTATCTCAAAACTGCTAGTTTTCTTGTGAACGCATCTCGAAACAGCTCAACTACAGAAATTTCAGAAACACTGTTCACGAATGATAATTTCAGCAAATTCGTTTCCTCATAAACATAAACTACAGCAGGAAAACATTATCGGTTTCTCGTAAAATTTCACATCAAATAAAAAAATAAACTAAATGAAATAAAATGCCACAGAAAAAGAAAAAGAAAATTAAAATTTAAAATCTATACTATAGAAAGCATTAGCTCCATCAAGATGTTTATTTTGCAGTAATCATTATCAAAAATGCAAAGAGAAGCTACACATCTAGACTACCTAAGTTGATTTCTCTCCCTCAATGGCATGGATGAAACATTATGTGCACAAACGAAAGCCAGCACGGTAAAGGTAAAGATAAGTGGCACTATTCCACCCCCACAAAAACTTCATCCAATCCCAAAACTCCAGGATACTCACTGCACCAAAACCGTTGCATACAACTTGATATAATGCAAGTGCAGTTACGTTACTGTAAAACTAAATAGTGCCATGGCCAAATTGCAAGTCAAAACCATCCCCAGAATCAGAGAACTGTTCACTTTAGCCCTGATAAGCGCGGATCCGAATCTGCTGCGATTTTTCACTGTGAACAGTGTTTCTAAAATTCTTGTCTTTTCAAATCCAACGGTGGAATTATTTTGAGATTCGTGCATAGAAAAATAAGTTGTTTCGAGATACGTGCACAGAAAACATTGGATGGCTGAATTTAAAAAGACAGAGATTTTAGGAACACTGTTCCTTTGATTTGAATCGCAGCAGATGTGAATCCGATAAGCACATGGGTACGACAAACAAAGCCCCAATTTGTGTGGTTGCAAAATTTATTATAGACAAGACTAAAGCCCGATAAAAATATTAACTGAGGTAATCTTGAGGTTTATATAGGAAATTTTCCAACATTTATTTATTTATTTATTTGTAGGGTTTATATAGAAATTGTGGGCAATTGAAAGTTCAAACACCTGCTATGGTATTCTTGAGGTTAAATGAACTATACCAAATAACCACTTTCGAATTGGTTCGCAAAATTATCAACCTATAAAATATTAAGCCTATTGTTGAACTCCAAGAAATATTAGTTTAATTGAATCTTGAAAAACCTCAATTGTGCAATTGAAAATACAGATAACCAGATTCTACACTAATTTGCCCACATTTATACTACTACGAACAAAATCATGAAAAAAAAAATAAACAGAGGCGAATTGAGGAGTCATATTTGATCAACCCTATCGGACATTGTAAACTTTCTTCTTTCTAGTGAAGAGAGAAATAAACAAGATTCAATTAATAATAGAATCTGCCGCCTTTTAGGAGAAAAACCGAGCGAGTATTTTCATTCTTCAAAGAGTATCTTAGAGATAGCTCCAGAGTTACGGCATCAAACAGATTTGTTTAAGAGGCTTATTTAATGCCAATTTGGTTGACTAAATATCAAATTTTAGTAGCCTTAACCCGTAAACAACGAACATGCCAACAAACAAAAATTTATTATGCAGAAGAATAAAAAGTAAAAAAAAGTAGAGTCCGACAGGGGCATAAATACATAATGGCACTACAATCTACCATCATGGTACTGAGGATAGTCATCTTGGATTTCAGTTCTATAACAGTTGGATTCTGCACCAGTACATTCAAGGCAGTACTAGCTTCAATTCATCACAAATTTGATTGTTCTTTTACTTTTCTTTTTAGCTTTCGTCTGTTTTTACACATTGTGTGTCATTAATGTTTAGTCAAAGATCAGGGTCAATTGAGGATTAAGCAACAAGAATAGATTAAAATGATGCAATTAGTGTTACACTATTAATGTTTAATAAATAACAAAAAGTAAATAGTTATCACCGGAGAGTATATAGAATTTACAAGTGGGGCAGCCCCTTCAACATATTCACTACTCGGCATTTCAAACGGCCAATCAGGATTTAAACTCCTTGCAAATCTTCCAAACAGCTGCATCACCTCGCCCAAAACCTTAACCAGATGGGACTTAACCGACCCACCAAACATCCCAACCCTAACCCTAATTCCCTGCCGATGTACAGCCAAATAATGCACAACATTTAACAAGTCCAAGTTTGGCATTTTACCATTTGATGCCTCAGCATACATGGTGACCACATCTCTATCATTGTGTCTCTCCCTCCTCTCTCTCTCTCTCAATCACCTTAACAATAATATCAGAAGCCATTGTCCCAGCACGTTTGAAGGTACTGCTACTGCTACTGCTACTGCTAGTAGAAGCATCACCTAAAAAGTTTGGGTTATGGTAATCGTTCAGCCATACAGATACTGACGTGTGGTCCCCAAACTTTGAGTCTGATGCAATCCATATGATGTCCTTTGCTAACCAGGTAGCACGTACGGTTTAGTAGTGAGAAAACTGAAAAGGCAAGATCTAGAGATGAAGCTGATGCTGAGGTGTCAATCACTCCAGTATTTTGTATATTGTAAGGGCTCACCAAAAAAATGGCCTCTTTGCCACACCACGTGGTGCCCGAATTATGCCGACAGTACTGGTGCCATAGCTTAGGTTGGCCTGGGTCTGAGGGGGATTTGGAGTAGAAGAGAAGAAATGAAGAGGATGGAACTGATTTTTGGGTTGAGAGAATTTGTGGTGGTATGTTTCGGCTCCTACGGCTTCCATGTATTTCGCAACCACTTTTGGTATTTTCCTACAAAGTTAATAACTATTAGAAAATGAGAATTTAATATGGAAGTATAGAAATGTTCTTTGTTTTGAACATGGACAGAGAAAATAATCAGTAGATTATGCTTCTTATTATTTCCCTTGTGCATTATTGGACAGGAAAAGTGCAACAAAAGGTGGTGGCTGCTTCAACAGCTTTGTGGCTCCCAGTTGAGATGGACTTGCTTACCCTCGACAGTTGGCATCCAGACGACGTTACAGCCGAACCCGCAGTGGGTGTTGCCAAGACTCAGATGGTGCTCTATGGCGAAACTGACTAGAAGATGGTCACTGGCACATGTGCCAAAAGTTTGTAGCTACTTATCTTAACCCCAGCCCTTATGAGTGGCTTAGCTTTAGAACTCACTGGACCTTGTTTTTTAATTGTTGGTTGCAACCTATAATAGTTACTAGGTTTTTGTCTTTGCTTTAATTTATATACTGCATATGGGGGATATTCCACTTTGATAGGCACTTGCTGTTTTGGGCATGCTTTAGGGATTTTGTTGTTACTGGTACAGGTTAGGGTGAATCTTTTGAAAGTTGTAAGTTAACTATTTTCTTAAATGAAATGGGCTTTGGCCTTTTTATCAAAAAGAAAATGAGAATTTCTCTATTCAGGAACAAACCAAATGGTCAGATAAAGAACAGAAACAAATTACATTTGAATAAAGAAGAAGAGGAATCGTGAAGAAATGCATAGTACTCAACTAGATAATACAATCCAGTACCAACAAGTTAAAATTGATGTATTGTTTACCAGTAGATGCTGTATCTTTCATGGTAACACTTTACAACCATAAGCATTGTGGAAAAAAAGGATGAAAATTCTTTAAAACTAGAAGACATACATATATATCTGCTGAAACTCTGTCATCAGTGGCACTTATAATATCCATAATATGCATATCTGCTGCAACTCTGTCATCAGGTGAAGGAAAGTGAGATGAAGAATAAGAAGGTAGAGAAATGAACAGGAGTTATCTTATTTTTCATTTTTTTTTATTTGGTTCATGCTGTGTTAACTTTCAGTTACATTTTAATTTGTTTGGAGTTACATTTTTGCATGTGAAACAAATTTGACACCCTTAACCATAATACTATAATTGAAATATTTTGCCTATATCTACAAATAGACTACAATTCTGTAACTACTCACATTGCACATAGAACGACCTTTCTGCTTCTTTTATCAAAATTGCATTATCTTAACTAAGGAGGAACCTTTAATTTTAATTAGAATCCAGCAATCCCTTCATTGAGATTACAGTACTTCCGCATCTTTTCCATTTTTTTGGAACAATTTTTGCTTATTTTCTGACACATTGTCTTGTCCTGAGAGCAAGGTTGTAGAATTTTTGAAAATTATTGTTTTTTGTTCCTGAATTTTCTGAATCAGTAATTTTCAAAGATTCTAAAAAAATAGTAACTTTTTTTCAAAAAACTATAAAATTTGGTCTCGAGGCACATTTTATTATGGAGATCATGTTAAAAACTGTCACACCCCCCATCCGAAGGTGCGACGGACCTACCACGTCTATTTTCCATTTCAATTTACGTGACACAAGGTATGGATCTTTTTATATATTGCCAATAGCATCCATTATTTTAATCACATCCCAAATAAATTTACAATAATTTCTATCTAACCATTTATAGTGGATGATGCTAGAAGAATTTTCTACACCATGTCAGATAAAATAAATTCCAAATCCTATACCTTTAGGTGGCTCTGCTATCAATTACAAACCGAAAAGCATTTCTCAATTTTCGTCTTATAAACCTGTAACCCACAAGGAGAAATGAGTGGGAAATAATAAATTATTTGTCAGTGTTGATTGCCACTTAGATTATTGGATTCGAAGGAAATCCATATTCGGAATGAAATCACCGCACGAGAAATTAACAGTTCATTTTAAAATGACGAATGCAAATGCTTAATAACAGTATCCAATTGAACGACACAAATTTCACAAATAAATCAGAACTCTAAGGATCTTATCAAGAATAAATGGTTTGGGTCAAAATCTTTAAAAATATAAAGGCTGGTAACGTTTGGTTTCTTACCTTTATAATTTCTAGTCTAATAACATTGACAGATACCATAACACGTATCTGTCGTGTTAGGGCTTATTCTGTTATATCTATCCTGCCAATTTCTTAATGGAAACAGTATAGAATCAATATCTCAATGCCGTCAGTATCAGAAAGAAAATCAATGATAATACAGTTCTAACTGTCATGACAATCGGTTAGCAGAAACAATACGAAATCAATATCACAGTACTGTCATTATCGGAAATAAAATCATTGATAAGACAGTTACCACAGTTCATTAGTCTTACAGTCACAATTCATTTTTATTCGTATCCCTACCCAACCGGTATTGGGTTCAGTTGTGGTCATTCACCATATGCGCATAAGGGCCCTGGAGTAAAGTCTAGTAGCTAGCTAGACTTTACGATATATTAATCATTTTTCTCCACTATATGGAGGTTCAAGGATTACAGTTGATAGGGCCATGTTACACGGGCCCTAAAAGGCTTAAATAACATTTGGGATTCGGACCTTGCAATTGACAGGCCAATCCAAAATATAAAAGAAAAGCCCAACTAAATAACAGGCCGACATACCGGCATGACTGGCATAACCGGCATGACGGATATAACCGGCATAACCGTAACACACGGCATGAAACCGCTACACGCGAGACAACAAATAACCGACTTCCTAACTGATCCCAGAAAACCGCAGAGGGGACGGTTAGGAAGGAAGATATAAAAAGCCTCAAAATTCCTGAAATGAAGGAAGGAACTTTCTACCAACAAAAACTACGCTAAGAGAGATATCGATAGGGAAGAGTAAAATATCTCACCCCCTCATTCCAATTCCGGCTTGCATCCCGCAGTAAGCCCGACCCATAACCATTTCGACTTATCAACCCAGATAGGGAGAGATTTAGTCCAACCAATGGATTTTACAGCATACGGGCTATCCACTCTAGATAGGCCGTATCAACCACCGTGGGGCCACCAGGCTTAGAAACTGAAGAACTAGATGGATTCATCACAGATGGTCAACACTTCGCCGCCTGGAGTCGAGATCATCTCCTCGAGAGGACTCCCTCATAGCAACTTCGTGTTGGAACAAATCAACGACCCTACAAGGACCCTGGGTAGTACAACATTGACAACTACCATCGTACCGCCAGGAGTCACAGCGACAACTGTTAACATGCCGCCCCGTCCTTCGGCACCCCTGTTGAACGCGAACACCACATCAAGACCTGCTCCCGTGACAATGTCGCAACCATCCGGCATCGAGATTACTCCTGGGTCAACTGTGGCCCCGCAGCCACAATTCATCCCGCATTACTCCGGGGGACCATACCCCTACACTCCTTATCCATATTACCCCCCAGCAGGGCCTCCGTTCACTTACAACACCCCATACGGATCGTATCCCCCCGGGGGCCCCCGGTTACTATTATGAATCGACCCCTATGCCTTCTTTCCCACCAAAGTCCACCGCACCGATGCCTTACACCATGAGTCGACCCCTCCAAGAACAACGAACGGTTCCCCCTGCAGCCGCACTGGCTCGACCACCAATACAAGATCCCCCTGCTGGACGAGGCCAGGCCATTCAACCAAGGAACCTGAATCCCGAATTCGTTCAGGCCAGATCTATTCGAACAGGTGAAACCGACACGCCAGAGGAACAGGCTAGAAAGCCTGAGGAGCGCAGGAATCATCCCGCGGAGAAACAAGGAGAAAGCCAAGCCTTTGCGCAACAAGGCAAGCTGCCGCGCCCAGAAGGACATCAGGGCGACCGAGAAAACCTGGCCGATCAAGCCTCTATACGACAACACTCAAAGGAAAAAAGGTCCTATCGAGATCAGGCGCGATCCCGGCGCGAAAAACTGGATGGTCGACATGAAGAAAGGGGACGCAGCCGCCGTCGAGAACGAAGGCACGAGCGCGAGCGCGATTCTCTCAGCCCTCACCAAGGAATCAGATTAGCCCGAGTAGAGAAGCTGATCCAAGACCGTATAGCCGAAATGACCAACAAAACGACAGACATTAGAACCATGCCGGTGGGGGTGGAGGATGGTCCCTTGTCAATCGACATATACAGAACGCCTATGGCAGACTTCCGCTATCCCAATACCCTGCCTAATTTCAAAGGAAGTGGGGATAACCAAGACCCCCACAACTTCATTTATGGGTTCCAAGAACGCCTCCGCCTGCTAGGGGCATCGGACGCCATCATGTGTCGTATATTTACTACGTGTCTTGACGGGTGAGGCATGGGACTGGTACATGACGCAGCCCCGAGGGTCCATCACGAGGTTTTCTGACCTCGCTAAGGCTTTCCTGGAACGGTACACTTTCATCAAGCCGCTACCCGCCACCTGCGAAACACTTCTCGACATTGTGCAAGGACCCCATGAAAGGACAGGAACCTTTGTAAATAGATTTGTCGAGGCATCACGAAGAATACCTAACCTAAAAGAGGAATTCGCCCTGGCTGCCATAAAAAGAGGACTCAAAAAAGGCGGCCCTGGGACACTGCGGTATGAAGCACACATGAAAAAGATAAACACTCTGCGAGAATTCGTGGCGTTCGCCGAAGGATACATCAGGGCTGAAGATGACAATAGAAGCCCTAATCGGACGAGATCCCGATCACCACGAAGGGAGGATAGAAGTCGCCCGTTCAAATCAAGCCGGCCCAAGGGCCCAAACCCATCTCGCCGGACAAACCGCGCACAACATCCCCAGATAGACCAGGATGAGAAGGAAGAGTACAGACCCTGGTTCGATCGGTATGCACCCTTTACCAAACCAAGACACGAGATGTATCAAATAGTGAAGGAGGAATTTGACTTGCCGGCACCCTTGCGACAAGAGATTTTCGAAATAAAAGACCCAAGCAAACGATGCCTGTTCCATGGGTTTGACGGACACTCAACGGGTGACTGTCTTCAACTAAAAGATATACTAGGAAAAGTTGGCACGACAGGGCAAGTTAACAGATTACATCAAACCCGAGTTCTACGAAAAATGGAAGTGGCAATACAACGGGCGTAATAGGGAATTCAAAAAAGATATCCCCTACAAGAAGAACCCCAATAGAGAACGACAAAGAGACCCTCCGACACGGAATCCAGAAAGAACCGCGACACCGTCAGAAGACAGACAAGCAAGCCCTGTGATACATATGATCAGCGGAGGGATCAGCGACATAACCAGTCTACCCAGGAAAGGCACCAGACGGTACCCCGCGGTATTGAGCGTAAAAGTCCCACCAAGCAGGAAGCGGTCCCGAGATAACGAAGTCATATCCTTCTCGGAAAAAGATATGGGCGACATCATAGGACCACATGATGATCCCATAGTCCTCACCCTAAAAATTGGCCAGCATAGAGTCCGAAGAATACTCGTAGACACAGGCAGCTCGGCCGACATTCTGTACTTATCAGCATTTAAAAAGATGGGTATGAACGAAAACCAATTGCAGAAAATCGCGTCCCCGCTGGTAAATTTCATGGGTGACACCCTCCGACCACACGGTATCACGAGGCTTAAAGTCGCTTTCGACACCCTGCCTAAAACAACAGAAGTCATGGTAGATTTCCTGGTGGTTAGCGCACCATCAGGTTACAACGCGATATTGGGACGAAGAACACTCAATCGAATCGGGGCAGTCATATCATCCCCATGTCTCAAGATTAAGTTCCATACCGAGCAGGGAATAGGAGAGGAATGCGGGCAACAGAAAATTGCACGCGAATGCTATCTCACCTCACTTCACGGGCATGGGGGCTTTGTCAACAATGTGGAGGCCTCAAACCAAAAGGCAAGAGCAACAACATCAAAACTACAATCCTCTGCCGACTTCATGCCTCCAAACACATCCCTCGCCCTCGACCCCACGGATAAAGCCACATCCAAAACAGATTTGGAACCAACAGACGAAG
This sequence comes from Carex cristatella, assembly GCA_024447775.1. Lineage (NCBI taxonomy): Eukaryota > Viridiplantae > Streptophyta > Magnoliopsida > Poales > Cyperaceae > Carex > Carex cristatella. Next base: position 198,820 of record JAJHPF010000001.1, on the reverse strand, counting down.
TGGATCAGATCGAGTTAGGAGAAGGAAAAACGTTGAATATCGGAAAGGCCATCCAAGGAAAGGCGAAAGAAGAATTGATCAGGTTTCTACGAGAACACCAATCAGTGTTTCCATGGACAGCAGCCGAGATGCCCGGCATCCCGCGGGCCTTGGCAGAACACAAACTCCACGTGAGACCAGGGGCCAAACCCATACACCAAAAGAAGAGAAATATGGGCGAAGAAAGACAACGAGCAGTAACCAAAGAGGTGACAAAGCTGCTCGCAGCAGGATTCATCAGACATGTCGAATGCCCAGAATGGGTGGCAAATCCCGTGGTAGTAAAAAAATCTAATGGCGATTAGCGAATGTGTATTGACTACACGGACCTCAACAAGGCATGCCCGATGGACCCTTTCCCACTACCGAAAATCGACCAATTAGTCGACTCCACTTCAGGACATGCTTTTCTAAGTTTCATGGACGCTTTCTCAGGCTATAACCAGATCAGGATGTACCAGGAAGACGAGGAAAAAACAACCTTCACCACTCATTCAGGCCTATATTGCTACCGCGTGATGCCTTTCGGGTTAAAAAACGCAGGAGCAACATTCCAGAGGATGGTCAACAAAGTCTTTCAAAAACAAGTCGGAAGGAACGTCGAAGCATACGTTGATGATCTACTGGTAAAAAGCATGACGGATGATGGACATATCGAAGATTTAAGAGAAACATTTGCAACCCTCAACAAAGCAGATATGAAATTGAACCCCAAGAAGAGTTTCTTTGGACTAACCGGAGGAAAGTTCCTAGGATTTATGGTATCCATTAGAGGAATAGAAATCCACCCCTCTAAGTCGCAAGCCATACTTGACATGAAGCCGCCAAGAAACTTAAAGGAACTACAATCCTTGACCGGACGACTCGCAGCGTTAAACAGATTCATCGCGCGGTCGGGAGATGTATGTTTTCCTTTTTTCAAAGTAATGCGCAAGTCGCAACGTTTTGAATGGACCGAGGAGTGCGCACTCGCGTTCGAGAAAATCAAGGAATATCTCGCAAACCCACCCTGCCTCAGTAGACCAACTGCAGGAGACACATTGGTCATGTACCTAGCCACCACAGGACATGCGGTAAGCGCGCCCTTAGTTAAAGAGGAAGGACGGGATCAGAAACCGATATACTTTGTGTCCCATGTACTACGAGAAGCCGAAACACAATATACTCAGATCGAAAAGGCTGCATAAGCCTTGATAGTGGCCGCACGAAAGCTCAGGCCTTACTTCCAATCTCACCCCGTGAAGGTCTATACTAGCGTACCCTTGAAAAAGGCCTTCGCTAACTTTGATTCCTCCGGACGACTATTATCCTGGGCCCTCGAGATATCGGAGTACGACATCACCTTCCACTCACAAAGCGCTCAGAAATCCCAGATGTTCGCAGACTTCATAGCAGAATACTCCGGTGTACCCAATGGCGTTGAAGGTAAGTGGACCTTGCATGTCGATGGAGCTTCGTCATTACAAGGTGCAGGAGCTGGAGTATCCGTCAGTGGACCGCATGGGAAAACACTAAACTATGCCCTCCATTTTCAATTCCCCGTCACTAACAATACAGTAGAGTATGAAGCTATGATTGCAGGGTTAAAAATCGCCCAAGGACTAGGTGCTCAAGAAGTAACATTGTATAGTGATTCCGAACTAGCGGTCAGACAGATTAATGACGAATGCCGGGTAATTGACGACAAACTGAGGAGGTATCACGATAAGATACGATTGATGAAAGAACAGTTCCAAAGCATAGAAATCCAGCACGTATCTCGCAACAAAAACAGCCAGGCTGATGCATTGTCTAAACTCGGTGCCTCGGGGAATCTCGACAAGGATAAGCCTGTAATAGTCATGGATGTCCCAGATTCCAGTGTCGATAACCCCACAACAGACTTAATGATGACAAACGAGATCGAAGATACATGGTATGCCCCTATGTGGAATTACTTGAACACGGGCGTATTACCATCAGAACCACTTGAAGCGCGGCGTCTCAAAAAGATAGCACCACTGTACTCCATCTTCAATGGCCAGCTATACAAGAGAGGGTACCTTCGCCCATGGCTCAAATGTGTGCACCAGACTGTCGCTACAAGATTGCTCGAGGAAGTCCACGAAGGAGTTTGTGGTAGTCACCAAGGGGCCAAAACCCTTTCCAAACACGTCCTCCGAGCAGGCTTTTATTGGCCGACAATGCAACAAGATGCCGTTAACCTCGTCAAGAAGTGTGAGAAGTGCCAATTTCACAGTAAACTGAGTAAGATCCCGGCTTACAATCAAATTTCCATATCTGGGGCATGGCCGTTTGACCTATGGGGCATCGACATTGTTGGCCCGTTCCCAACAGCCTTCCATCAGCGGAGATGGATCATTGTTGCTGTTGAATATTTTACAAAATGGGTAGAAGCTGAACCACTGGCCAATATTACCGCAAAGGCAGCAGAAAAATTCATCTGGCGCAACATAATATGTCGGTTTGGACTTCCTCGCGCACTCATATCCGACAATGGAACCCAGTTTAATGCCACTACAACTACTGATTTTCTGGAACGCCTGGGAATACGTAATAACTTCACTTCAGTCAGCCACCCCGCTAGTAATGGCCTAGCAGAAGTCACAAACAGGGCAATATTGGAAGGGTTGAAGAAGAAGGTACAAGAAAATAGGAAAAATTGGCCCGACATGCTGGACGAGATACTTTGGGCATACCGGACCACGCAACGAGAAGCAACGCAACAGTCTCCATATTCCTTGGTCTTTGGCATGGAAGCTGTTACACCCCTAGAACTTATCGAGCCATCATTAAGGGTGTCAACTTATTCCAACGAAGCCAATACAGAAGAAAGACAAACAGACCTTGAACTCATCACGGAATTAAGAGACAAAGCGAAGGTGCGCGTGGCGGAATATCAACGAAGAATTAAGAAAGCGTTCGACAAACATGTCGTACCCCGCGATTTCCAGATGGGAGACCTAGTCCTTCGAAAAGTAGAAGCCACCGGCAAGCATGTCGGTAAGCTAGAACCCAACTGGGATGGCCCTTATCGCGTCATAGCAGCAAAAGGAAAGGGAGCATATGAGCTCGAAGATCGGGATGGTATGATACTACCAAGACCATGGAATGCATGCCATTTGCGCAAATTTTATGTTTAAAGTAAACTGTATGTCGTTAAATTTTATTTCTCAGTCATGTTTTTATTCAGTCTGCTTTATGTAAAAGTAACGCGAGGATTATACTAACTCGTGGGTATCAATGAAATTTATCATATAATTTTGGTCGAAAGATAACGAGCGAAAGCTTATAAACAACATACGATTCGGGCTGAAAGCCTACGCAATAACCTACGAGTTCTATGTCGCGACAGCAACATTATATTGTGCAATAACATCAAAGCTCATGTCACTACGGCGATATTAGGTCTAAGTGATACCCGACACGGCATCACACATACGATGAATGAGTATTCATGACGAGACACCATGAATCCAAAGCCCGACAGGGGACAGGGGTTGCGAAAGCAATACCAGTTAGCCTATATGGCAATACGTTCAACACATGTCGCGACAGCGATATCATACAAAAATCGAAAGCCTACACGGCAACGAATATTTACACATATCGCGACAACGATATCATACAAAAATCGAAAGCCTACACGGCAACGAATATTTACTCATGTCGCGACAGCGATATCATACAAAGATCGAAAGCCTACACGGCAACGACTATTTATTCATGTCGCGAAAGCCACAACACAAACAAATAAAAAGCCGACAAGGCAACGAAAAATTATGCCGACAGGCAAAAATAAAACATTCGATATCTAGACACAAGGACCAAACAACTCCAGAACCAAGGCAAAGCGAAAAACCTTTGAGAAAACAAATACGCGCGCTATCAACACTCCCAAATAAACACATATGCCGACACATAAAAAAAAAAAAAAAAAAATCTGTTCAATAAAACTTGCATTACAAAACAGAATCTGTTCAATAAATCACGAAAATAACTGTTCTTACACATACAACATTGTAGCAAACCCCCACATCTCGGGGGTCACAAATACAATTGTTTCGAATCCAGTCCTCACATCCCGAGGGCCATAGGCACGAAATCTAAACAACAAAAAAAAAACACCGTGCGACATATATGCAGCTCGGTCATGATCCGCCGCGGCATCCCCCCTATTAAAAATTAAAAACACAAGTAAGAAAATCATACCATAATTCTTGCCAAATATAGTATACAAAAGTTACCTCAGGAAGATGGAGGAACAACACTAGGAGATGTCCCGTCTTCCTCTCCTCCCTCTTCCTCCTCCTCGGCCCCTTCATCATTATCCTCAGGAGGTGGCAGAGGCATGTCGGCAGGGCCAAGGAACGACATCGGTCCATACATACGGGAGACCAGTATTCTCACCCGTAGCAAGGGCAAGCCTTTCAGGCACGATAGGCTTACCCTCAATGTCTAGCAATACGTCCCTTTCGGGATCCCAGGAATATCCAGACAACGACATCACTACGGCATCCTCAACAGGAACGGGGGCATAGCCGAGGTCTTCAGGAAGGAAGGGAAACGACTTGCTGAGATCCTTCAATTGTTCATAAATATAATATCTCAGTAGCTGCACTGATGCCACAGAGGCTGCACAACCAAATGACCGACTTCCAAGGAAGTTGGTCGTCCTTTATTTAAGGAGCCGAGCTATCTCTGCATCCTTAGCAGCCAGCTCGACATCCTTCGCAGACAGGGCAGCATTTTTCTCGGCCAACGCCATTTCTTTCCCTATAATATCGGCGTCTTTGGCCTCAATCTCGCCTTCCAACTCCGATATCTTCGCTCTGCAAGAAGCAATGCTAACATCGCTGACCTTTTTCATGGTCTTCATGGCCTCGATTTGCTTGGTCAAAGATGACGCTCCCACCTCCACCAGCTCGCACTTCTTTTTATAACCCAAAGCCTGCTTAAGAAAGTAATCCCTTTCTTGCAACGCCTTTTGGATAAGAGCAGGGTCGGCACGGGAGAAGTTCACCCCGGACTCTCCACTTTCATAAGCGTCCTTGAAATGACCCACGGCAACGCCTATGTCATGTAGAGCGCTCATCACGTAGCCCAGAAAACCACTGGGGTCACTTCTCCAACCTCTCCTTTTGTTGGGGAGTGGCAGTGGCACGATAGATTTCACGTGCATACTGGGCACGGTCTGAAGCCGACCCTTCCCCCCTTTGCACCATCCCGTATTTCGGGATATGAGCCGCGATACCGTCAGGGTTACCCCTCGGGAAATCACTTTTCCACACAATCCCGATATCTTTATCAGGATTACCAACCGAGATTTGCTCGGCTAACCTCTCCTCATCTAGGAGAACTATGTCGCCGCCTTGAGAGAGATGGGGCTACGGCCCCTCCAGCAAGAGCCAACGAAGGAGAAGGAGGCTGAGATATAACTCCCTGTAACTCAACGGGAGGAGAGGGAATCAGGGAATCGGCAATGATGTTCTCCTCATCACGCGGCGGGGTACTTTCCGACACGGCTTTTTCCCCTTCCTTCCTCTTTTCTTCCTCTCCTCTGCTTCAGTCCGAGACCGAGATAAAGAGTCCTTTGGCCTTTTTGCCGTGGCCCTCCTCTTTGGGTCCTCGGAAGCTTTCCTCTTGGCCGGGATAGCCGTTCGCTCCCCGATGTCCTGGCCAGCCACTATGGCGAGATCTGAAGGAGACACCTCGCCAGATGGACCAGCTATAGCCTCGGGCTAAGCGCCCCTCCTCTTGTTCTTCTTCTTAGTATGAGTAATTTTGAAGGGAACCAAGTTGGAGGTATCATGGGCCAAGGTAAAACGTCCCTTATCTGCACACATAATCAAAGAATTAGTTAAAAACCAAATACTTATCGACATTCATATTACTGCAAATAAATAAATATATACGACATGCTAGAATACTAACTTAGGACTAGTTTCTTTATTGTTCTGATGATCTTGTCATCAGAAGGATTGCCTGATCTGGGCTTGACGAGATCCCTCACTTTGGCCCATTGACTGGCCATCAAATTACCCTTCTGGATAGACCGCCACCGGTATCTGATCTTCTCTAAGGTAGCGACTTCCCGTGGCCGCTCGACATATACCCAACGCAGCTTCCAGTCATTGACCTTCTTCACACGAGAGAGGTCGTCTATAAAGAAAAGACCCTCCCATTTTTCCGCCCTACTAGTCTTTTGGCAGAGAGCGAGATGCTCACTGGAGGTGAAATAGAGAGTGTAGAATGAACAAAAGACCGGCACTGAAGGCTTGTATTGCTGCAACCTCGGGATCTGCTCAAACAACTGCTGAAAGCTGGTAAAATGACACCAAGAAAAAGTTAGTTGACTAGGAGCAAGATCCAACAGCCGTAGCAAAACCCGCTCAAATTTGGTCAGAGGAAGTTGGAGACCACAATAAGGAAGAATCCAGTATAGACATAACTCCTTCCTATAATGATGAGCCCGATCATTGATATCGGGAAGGACTATGCCGGTGTCAGCATAGTCATCATAGTTACCACAGACAAATAACTCGTGTAAATTAGGCAAATCAGGGTCAGATGAAGTCAATCTCGGTTTAATACCCTGAGAATCCTCAAACAGCCCTATTCGAAAGGCATAGGTCTGATCGTCCGAATCAGAATCCGAACCATAAAAAGGAACGCCGGGATTATCATGTCCAACGGCATCTTCATCACTAGAGCTTTCCCACTCTTCTAATTCTTCATCCCCGACATCATCGGGATTAGATTCCCCCTCAACTATTTCTGAAATTCTATGCCTCGCAACACGCCCGGGGTTGGATTCAGACGAGGAAGTAATAGGACCAAGCATCAACCCTTTGCCTACACCTGGGCGATGAGGGATAGGAACAACTTCTAATCCTTCCGCTGGTGAGCCCCCCATGTCTGCTAATGAAGCAACAAAAATGTCGGCGAACATTCAAAACTACATGTCCTAATGAAGTATTGACAGACAAAGCCTACACCTTGTTGGTCGCCAACCAATGATAATAATCAATTTCATTACATGACAATAATCGAGAATTTGGCATATGTCCCTACAGCCTGTATGTCGTGGCCTTATAAACAATATACCGAAAAAGAGAATTTAAACAATAATAAGCTAAGGAAAAATTACCCGACATTATGATCCCGAAGTAATAACAAACAACGACTTCTTGCGAAAGATCTTTTCTCCGAGATGAAGCTTCAGAGTTCTTTTCCGAAAAGAAAGCGAGAATGGAACAAAATGAGTAACGGCGGAGAAAGAGGTATTTATAACCTTCGAGACGACTCTGGCTCGACTTCCAATCAATAACACGCGTCAATCCACGAATGGCTCATGCGCATGTCCTGTCGGTGATTCCCGCCATTTTTCATTACGACACTTCGTCACCCCATCATATCCAACCCGTTGATGTTAAATAGAGGGTATAGATTTCGGCCCAGAAGCCGAAGCGACCGATGGAATTTCTGGGTTCTTATAATAGTCACCCTGATTAAACACAGGAACAACTCTGTCCAAGTCTGCCATCACGCACAATATCGACATGAGTACTTCCAGTTATAAAAGCGACGCCACCTCTGAGCCAAGAAACCCAAAACGCCGTAGCACCAGGCGCCATCTCGTGCCTCCAGCGACATGGGATAAGTCTGATCCATTAGAGTGGAACAAATGCTTCCATTGTTCTAAGAGAGGACAAGCCAAACAGATGTTTACCTGTGATGGCTGCGAAGAATCGTTCCACCCCAAATGTATCACAAAGCAGCTACCATGTCGTCCCAATGACGCACGTTATACTTCGTTTCTTTGCCCAAGGATGTAATCAACGCAAGGAGGACTTGATGCCGTTTTTAGAATAACTATATCCTCTTCGTTAAGGAATACGGTTTATGACAATAATGTCGCTTGTTGTATTATCCGGTATATGTACTCAGTTTATTTAGAGTATGAATTTCTGAAATATCATATCAATGTCGATATTAGCGTTATTAGCCATGATATTGTATCAGCGCATGTTGTTGAGATTTACAACACAATGTGGCAGTCATCTAACGGTCAATCTAAAGATAAAACGCATCCCAAAATTAACGCATTTAAACCGACAGTTGAGAGAATTGCATTTATGGAAGGCGGTTTTCGTTCCACTGCCTATAAATATAGAACCACCTCAGTAAATTTGAGACAGATAAATCCTCTTTGCTAAAAAACCCAACACAATGCCTTTCAAACGTCTAGCCAGTAAAAAGAAGATCCCGAGATCCGATATAGGGGGAACATCAAACCCTCAGTCGGCTTCACGAGATGAGAAGGCAACACGACGCATTCTTACTGAAGAACAACGAAAGAGCCTTCTGACGATATTCTCCCAGGAAGCCATCGAGTTCATGCTCGAACATGAGACGACAAAGATGGGGGACTTCCTTGATGATGCTCTGCACACATTATCTACGCAACAACTTGAGAGCAATGTCGAGCCCTGGGAGGAAAAGGTGACGGAGATTTGCCGACTTTGTTATAAAGACGGACAAAAGCAATTCATGTCCAATTGTTGCACATGCAATTATTGGTACCATGAATTATGCCTTAAGCATCTTATCCCTCCCCTCAACGCTAAGGCCTGTCCGTTTGATAACTCTGTCCTAACGCCGACACCAACCCCCGACATGAAAGATAATCACCCTACACCTTCCAAAGACAATTCCAATTAGCCATATACATATCCCGTCATCAAGACATGACTAAATTGTCCTTCCATTATTTACCATGGACATGATTATCGGAAGGTCAATTTAATCATGTCCTATTACGAGATATGGTTAAAGTTAAGAGGGTAATATTTTTTTTTTTTTTAAATGTAAGGGGCGTGAGAAAAATTCAGATAAATGATGTAATGTCCCTTTGTAAATGGGCGTGAGAAAGAATTCAGATAAATGATGTAATGTCCCTTTGTAAATGGGCGTGAGAAAGAATTCAGATAAATGATGTAATGTCCCTTTGTAAATGGGCGTGAGAAAGAATTCAGATAAATGATGTAATGACCCTTTGTAGAAGAATTATATTATTCATGTCGCTTGTACCGATTATCTTTTATTATATATACTACAATATTGTCCTCATTCTTATGTCGCTACAAGCTGTGCTAACTAATGCGTAATAACTAACTTGTTTCATATGCCCACCAAATTGATTAACCTCACTAACTGTGCTAACCTTTATGTAGATCGACTTATTTACATATCACTCAACTTATTTACATGTCGCCTTTACATTCTCCATATCGCATACCGAACTATTTCGCCAATTGTGTACAAAATAAATATTTTTACCGAGATGATACCCGGCCAATACTACGTCATAAACTGACAACGACGGCTGAACTCCACATCGACGTATTGTCATAAAAATTCCTTTATACTTTTCTTATGATATTGTTTCCTTACATTACAGACAAAACACCGACATCCTCAAAGTCGAAAGCATCGACATGATGCATTCCGACTTCGGGGGCAAATGATAGGGCCATGTTACACGGGCCCTAAAAGGCTTAAATAACATTTGGGATTCGGACCTTGCAATTGACAGGCCAACCCAAAATATAAAAGAAAAGCCCAACTAAATAACAGGCCGACATACCGGCATGACTGGCATAACCGGCATGACGGATATAACCGGCATAACCGTAACACACGGCATGAAACCGCTACACGCGAGACAACAAATAACCGACTTCCTAACTGATCCCAGAAAACCGCAGAGGAGACGGTTAGGAAGGAAGATATAAAAAGCCTCAGAATTCCTGAAATGAAGGAAGGAACTTTTTACCAACAAAAACTACGCTAAGAGAGATATCGATAGGGAAGAGTAAAATATCTCACCTCCTCATTCCAATTCCGGCTTGCATCCCGCAGTAAGCCGACCCATAACCATTTCGACTTATCAACCCAGATAGGGAGAGATTCAGTCCAACCAGTGGATTTTGCAGCATACGGGCTATCCACTCTAGATAGGCCGTCTCAACAGTATTCAGTATTCAATATTCAATCAATTCAGTTACAATTCAGTCACTGTGGTCTCAATCAATCATTTGCAATAAGAATCAATCAATCGATAAACAATATCAACATGATAGTCAATAGACTCACCTGTAATTCAGTTTCAATTGTATTGGGCTATGCATATGATGCAACAGTTCAATCAATGCAGTCAATCAGATATTCAAAATGCACAATGAGTTATGATTTAATTCCTAGTCATGAATCTCAGACTAATCCAATAATCTCGCACCTGATAACGTAGGGTAATAGGCAGGATCACTAACAATCTTTTCTTCCTGAACCCTTTGTACGTCAATCTTATCTGATAGTGATCAGTTCAGAAATCCAATTCGATTTGCAACAACTTTTCAGAATCAGCGCAATATAGTCAGAATTACAATCGAACAGATTATCAATATCATATATTTCTCTCTTTCTTTCTATTTCTCTCTCTTCTTTCTATTTCTCTCTCTTTCTTTTTTTCTCTTCTATTTTTTATTTTTTTTTTGTCGTGTATTTAATGGGAGAGGAGGATCACCCCTGTTGGCCGCGTGGCACAAAATTGCCACGTTGGTTTTACACTTCTTTTATTTTTTTTATAAGATTTCCATTTTTGCATTTTAAACCTTCACATTTTCAAATATCGCAAATAAGTCCAAATAATATAAAAAGATGAGAGTGTCTTCTATGGACATAAGGACCTATTTGTAAAATGAACATATTTTTATTTTCAAAATTCAAACAGTCGATCCGAACCGTTCGTCTTGTTCTCCATATTAATATGTGCTTGGAGACCAAATTTTACATTTTTCCGAATTTTTTTACTATTTATTAAGATGGGTACAAAAAATATCAAATTCAGACCATTGAATTTTGTACCCATCTTAATAAATAGTAAAAAAATTCAGAAAAATGTAAAATTTGGTCTCCAAGCACATATTAATATGGAGAACAAGATGAACGGTTCGGATCGACTGTTTGAACTTTGAAAATAAAAATATGTTCATTTTACAAATAGGTCCTTATGTCCATAAAATTCTTTGCCTAAAAAGATTATAAAAATTATCGGGTGTTACAAAAACATAGATTTGGACGTGATTAAAATGGAGCTTTTAATTCCCATATTACAATAGCCCAACTATTATCATTATTGGAAATTGAGGAATTCCTACATCGTACCAACGGAAATTGAAATTTATTTATACTTATTTTTCAAATACAAACAAATGTACCTTATTTTATGCTATGCGCATAAAATATGATAAATATTTTTGAGTTTTGGTCCGGTTTGGCTAATAGAAAGAGTGCCAAGTATAATGATTGAGAATATACAGAGCGCAGAGAGCAGAGCAGGAGTACTTGTGTTAGTTTTGTACTTTGGAATAATAATAAAAAATAACATGTTCAGAATCATTTTATGATTCGACAGGTTGAAAACGGTAATTAAGATGCATTAATTACAGTTGAGGATGAAGAAAAAAGGCCATTAATTTCCAATCACAAGTATTACAGAGGTGGAGGCGAAGATACATTTTCTGTGATTAGCTTGGAATTCTATCAAACATGAAGACCAATTAATTCACATCTCTGGAATAAATCATTTGAAACTTACAAAAAGCAAATAAATTTACGAGTTCACAGTGTAAGTTCATAATAAGCCCAAAAACTATTTTACATTACTGCAAGGCTTCAATAAAATAAGCCCAAAACATATATGACATTACTAATTTTTTTTATTTGTGTTATACGCACCCGTTTTACTTTGTTTATGTTATTATTTTATTCTTCATAGCATGGTGCAGTTGTTTATTATTATATGTATAATAATAATAATAATAAAATATGGGAATAGTCTAGATTATATGCTGAGGCCGTGAGATCACGTAGCAAACAAAATAAAATAAGAGGTGCTCATGATTGTGGCCCCCATGTCTAAAACCCGGCGTGCAATACACCACTTCTTTTTTAATTATCATTTGTTTTCTTTTGGTATATTCTTCTTTATTTATTACCATTAATTTTTCCAGAGTTGCAAACACGTTCAGGTAATTAACAACAAAATCAGGTAACTAACAAGGTGGCCAGTAATTAATGTTAAAAAAAATAAAATGAGAATATATATTAATTCTACTGCAAGAAATAATTAACTGGATTCAACTTGTTAATTAACTCAATTACTTAATTAAAATATGTTTCTGTTATCTTGTTCCAATGATTAAGAGTAGTAGTGCTTCAAATTAATTCCCAAATTATCATCGTACATTAATTATACTTGTCAGGCATTGCATTAGGAATAAATATAACAAGCCATATATATGATGAGCACATCACCTGGTACAAACACAAACAATAATAAATTGCCTCCACAATTTTAATTGTCTCTCAATAATTTCCAACTAAAAAGAATAAAATCTCTCAAGTCATAGTTGACAATATCCCCAATATTTATAGTTCAAAAGATATTTTAAGTGTAAAAAGAATAAATATAAATTAACAAACAAGTCCTTTTGATTGGGAGTTGGATAAAAAATACATTTCCTTTGACATTGCATTTTATTTGTCCATTTTAATCTAAAGAGATATACAACATGCTAAGCAGTACTCACACCAGAAGTTTATTCTTCATCACTATATGATATGATTTGGAGGTTTAATTCTCCTAGATAACAATATTTTAATATCCAAAAACAATACTTAATTTTGTGTTTTCTCCTTACAACTCATACCCCAATCCCCCTATAAATACTGACAGCTGCAAAAAAGACCACACAGCTGCTCCTTACCAAGCACGTACAGATACTTTCTTCAATCTCTCTTTCTCTCTCCTTGCCTTACCTATTCTCCCCTTTCTGTCTCTAGATTGTCCACACCAATCAGAACCGTTGAAAAGAAAAAAAAATGGAAATTAATTTCCAACCTCAAAAAAAATACAACCCTCAGAACCAGAACCAGTACCAATACCAATTCCAGGCACCAACAACTCCAACAAAAAAACCGACCCATCCAAAACAGAAGAGCAGCAAGAGAACCAACAGCACGAAGTTCCTCGGGGTACGTCAGAGGCCGTCAGGTCGATGGGTTGCAGAGATAAAGGACACCACACAAAAGATCAGGATGTGGCTTGGTACGTTCGAAACTGCCGAGGAAGCAGCACGTGCCTATGATGAGGCGGCCTGTCTCTTGCGTGGCACAAACACCCGCACCAACTTCGCCACACAACAGCTTTCTCCAAACTCACCACTCGCTTCTCGCATCCGTGCACTTCTTAACCACAAAAGACTCAAGAACAGCACTGCATCTAACGTTTCAAGTCCCTCTGCTGCTTCTAGCAGAAACAGCATGAGCAACAATACAACAACAACAGCAACATCAACAGCAACAACTAGTACTACAACTGCTACATTTAGTAGTAGTGCTAGTAACAACATAGCTCTGAATCCATTTGAGACTGCTCTTTTAGGTGATTATAATTATATTAACAATAATACGGCGAGTAATCATGTTCTTGACCAAAATGCCACCCTATTGGATGATGAGGTGTATAGGCCTTGTTTTGCTGATGGAGGTGATGAATTGGGTCATTTTGAATTGGCTTCTAATTCGGTTGTCGATCAAACATGGATGTACGAACCGGCTGGGTTTGATCGTTTCGGACTTGAACTGCCTGAAAGCTGTTGTAATGCGGGCAACAACAGTAGTTTGGGGTTGTCGGAGTTTGACAGAATGAAGTTGCACGAGTATTTTGATAAAGTGCTCTTCGATCAGCATGATCCTGTGTTCGATTACGCGAACCAGATTTGCCATTTGCCTTGTCGAACTTGATTGATGCAGCTTCACAATTCTTAGGATTAATTAATTTTACTGTTTTCTTTTTCCCCCATTTTTGCTTCAGTGTTTATTGTTTTGTTTGCTTGTAAAAAACCGGATTCCATACACAAGTCTGTATGAGATGTGTTATCTGTACGATCGATCTGTACATGAAATGAGATTACGAGAGAATGTTTAAATTGCAGTTTTGTCAGCTTTTTTACTAATCTTCTACTTAATTATTCATACCAATGCAGAGATATAACCAATTAATGATGTATTGCTCAAGTACGTATGTATTTATATGATATAATTAAAAAAATTGAAATTGCTTCAAACAATTCATGGGCAAAATGACTTTTTTTTTCATTCATGGTCATTTTTTAAAAGCTTTGATATTAGCAGCTCATGATATTATTTCAATATTTTTTTTAATTGGTTTTTTATAAATTAAATTTAAACCATGATATGTATCACATTTGTTGTCCTTCTCACCCATTTTTGAAGTATATGTCAGCTTTAACATTCTCAAGTTTAATCAGAGAACTATTTCTTTAGAAGTAAAACTGGGGTGTTCTTAAGTTCACCAAGCTTCTTTGTGAACTCAACTCTAAAATATATCGAATTGGCTTCGAACGACAAATCTAAACTGTTGAAATCCATCTATCTTACGAGTGATATGTTTATATGCAAAAATTAATCTTTCGAATTAATTTAGTATAAAGTCAAGCAGTCAAAATTAGAAAATTTATAAATTAATTTTAATGCATTCATTTTTTGAATGATTTTAACCTTTTGACTCTATATAAAATTAGTTTGATAATTTAACCTTTTTGTATATGTAGACGCATTACTCGTAGGGTAGAAGGATTTTAATGGTTTGGATTCATCGTTTGAAACCAATCCGATATATTTTTTAGTTGAGTTCACAAAAGAGTTTGGTGAACTTAGGAACACCCCAGTTTTACTCATTTTTTGTGTAAAAATTAAATCTTAAGATTATGATGGATTTTGAACTAAATATCGACAGGCAACATTATGAAAGACTAAATTCAAATGCCCCAAATCTTAATAACTCTTTCAAATGCTTTACAAATAATTAAATACATAAAGCATTTATATATAGAAATGCTTGAATTGCCCCCAAGTCCAAATGCTCTATTTATACAATGAAATAGTTGGATAATAGGCCGCATGAAAGAGAGGAAAAAATGGGCCACATATAAATAATATGGGCTGAACCGGAATTCAGATGGGCCGTTGAAGAGCTGTTGTTTTTTCACTTTTTGTTAAATATGCATACGGGTTAATTATTTTGTTAAGGGTATTTTACTATTTTGTCATTCTATTTGAAAGTAAATATAAATTATTAGTTTGGTAACTTCCTAAAGGGATTAATGTAAATGTAATAATCTGAAGGGTAAATAAGAAATGAGTGAGTCTATGGTACTATGCCATGATTTAGTCTTTAATACATATCAATATTTTCATTTTCAAAATCCTAACGGCTGATCCGAACCATTCAAAATGATTTTCACATGAATAAGTACTTGCAAATCAAATTTTATATTTTTTAGAATTTGTTTACTATTTTTTAAGATAGGTAGAAAATCACTGTTTTTGAATGGTTCAGAATTTTCAGATAAAGTGATTTTCTACCTATCTTAAAAAATAGTAAAAGAATTCTAAAAAATATAAAATTCGGTTTGCAAGTAGATATTCATATGAGAATCATGTTGAACGTTCAAATCAACTATTAAGATTTTGAAAATAGAAATATTGATCGGTATTATGAATCACCACGTGATATGCATAGTACCATAGACTCACTCGTAAAAAATAATTAGCTAGAGCCTAGAGGTCATATATGAAATATTGAACTCTAGAGTTAGAAATAAGAAAAATAAGAAGAGTTAAAGGGTACACAAGAAAAAATAACTTTTTTTCTTTCAAAACTAACTGCTGATCAATATTCAATATATAGGGTTGTAAAATTGTTCAGAGATCCTCTCTCCAAAAAAAATATTATATGTCTTGCAATGGTTATAATTAAATTACTTATGTGTCCTATGACAAGCTAGGCATGCATGTATTAGCTACAAATCCATCTATTCAATAATTACATATTCGTCAACAATTTTAATTGTTTTTTTTTTTTTTACTAAAAAGCGGAATAAAAATACTCAATTTATTTAAGATCATGATCCAATTTGTTGCATTTACATAAAGTAACTCATGCATGTTAATTTGTCAATAGCTGAAAGAGGTGGAGGATCCACATGAGAGAGAAAAAGAAAAATAAAATGATATATTGTTTAATTAAAGTAGTTCTTCTAACAAATTCTGATTTTCTTATTAAAAATATATATATAAAATTTTCAAAACCCAAGAAACAGCAATCAATTAGATATGGAATCAGGGGTGTAAATGGAGCGGATTCGAAGCGGATAGTGCTAGTATCGTATCCGCATTCGTTTTTTACCGAGCAGATACGAATACAGATACGGATAATAAACAGATATCAAAATTTAAAACCATATCCGTCTTAAATGGATATGGATACAGAACGGATAATCCACGAATATGGATTCGAATAAAAATATAGAGCGGATAATTGTTGGATATTTAGTAATTCTACTAAATTTCATAATTTTAAATTACCTAATTTGATTACCTAAATTGACAAAAATTTAATGAACTTTTTAAGTTTGCACAATAACAATTATGCATGACTAATTGCTTATTGGTTCAGAGAACCAATCCATTATCCTAATAAATTATATAATTTTCCTACCAAAATTTTTGAACTTAAACGAATATGTATGTTTTTTTAGAATTTCGCAAGGGTGAAATGAATTGAAAGCTGCTGAAAGATTAAATTTCGGATCCGGATATATATGGATATCCATTCCGTTTATATCCTCACGAAATTATCCGTATCCGTATTCGGATTATTTTTTCATATACTAAAAATATCCATATCCGTATATGCAAGTATCAGTGTCCGTTTAATCCGAATACGAATAATAAGCGACTTCAGAGTAAATTATCTACGGATAATCCGAATCCGTTTACATCCCGGACCATTAACCATTCGCCAATATTATCAATTAATTAATCAATGTGCTGTAATCTAATAGAGTTTTATTATTATATATTTATATTATTGTGGGCGAAGTTTCCTGAATTGGTTTGTCTTTGTTTGATTTGATTGATCCCTATCCCTTTCTTAGCACGCGCGCCTCGCCCTATTGAACTGAATCCTATTTTGTTCCCTCTAGATTCATTCTACATAAACATAAATGCTTCTTTATTTTATTTATTTATTTTTGGAGAACACACACACACATATATATTTAAGAAACAAACAAACAATAGTCAACACTCCTAAAATATCTTTCTATCTATAGTCTATACCCAATAATTGTAATAAATAAATAAATAAGAAATAATATTTAGTGAATGGAATTACATCTTAACGTGAGTTTATTTTGATGATTTGGATCATATGTGTGTGTGTGTGTGTGTGTATTTCATTACATAATCATTTAATTAGTTAGTTTGATGGAGTTGTCAAAGAAGAGTTCAATTAAGAGTTTAAATTGGTGGGGTGCAATAAATTAATCAGACCTTTTCTCTTATGTTGCTTCCTTATTGGATTGGATTGGATTTGATGATATTTTTGCATTATTCAATTAATATTTTTAATATTTTATTTGGACGGTTAATTTGATGATAATGACTAATGAGAGGGTCTTTCTCTGTTTTTTTTTTGTCATTTGGTATAGAAAGAAGAGAGCACAATCAACCTTCAATTGTTGCGTGAACGCGTTGTTGTGCGTATCATTGAGAACCAGGAGCACCTTACGTGGAGAATGTGATTTTTATTAGGATTGATTGATTGATTTCTATTCTATGAGATAAAACTGAATTAAGTGTCAATATGTATATATAGTTTAGAGCTGTCCAATTTATTTTGAGTTTAGATTAGAGCTGTCCAATTTATTTTGACACGAATATTAGATGTACAGGTCAGACCTGATTGACTCAGATTTTGATCGGACGGTCCAGATCTAAACTCAAAAATTTGAGTTACTTGAGAGGATGTAATAGTTGAATGGGGAGACAGGTGCAGTGAGCAAAAAGAAAAGAAAGGGTTTTGTTTGGATCGAGATGCGTTTCTTCCATTCATTTTCTTCCTTGTTTTTGCTTTTACTTGATTTTCTTTGCTTCCCGCAGAGCAACTTATACTTATACTTGTTGAAGAGCAAACAAACAAAGAAGAGATCAAAGAAGAGATGATTCCTTGAGCCTTCCTTCCCTCATGGAATTCCAATTCCAATTCCAATTCCGTCCTCATCAAAGAAGATAAATTTTGTTTTTTTTCTTTTGCTTTTGGAAATAAAGAAGAGATCTGACAACCAGATCAAACATTAATTGAGACTATTATAAGGAAGAAGAAGCCTGGAGCCTGCCAATTAATATAGTGAGAGGTAATAATTTATAAGGAAGGGGAATTGAATAGAATTGAATAGGTAGAGGTAAAGAAAGGTAAAAAAAAAAAAATAAGGGAAGAAGAATAAGAAGAAGATGGATCTTGATGGTGAATGGGAATTTGTGATTCCCACTAATTCCTTTAACTCCTTCAACTCCAAGGACCTCTCGTCCTCCTTTATCGGCCCCGATTTATTTGTCGAAACCGACTATTTCAAATGCCCCCAAAATACAACTCTTCTTGTTACTCACCACCACCACCACCAGTATCAGGAAAAACAGGAACAAGAAGTACCATATTTACCAGTAGAACAAGTAGAAGAAGAAGAAGAAGAAGAAGAAGAAGAACCAGTAGTAGAAGAAGAGGAGGAGGAGGAACCACCATCACCATACAAAGAGACACCAGCACTGACACTGACACCGGCCTTTAATTGGCTCGAACCCGACCCTGTGGTGTTCGACCGTGGCAGTCCAGACAGATATCACAAAGAACAAGTGATGCCCATGCACCAATTAAAGGGAGAAGATGACAAGGATTTTGTTCCTTCGGGTTTCAACCTCTGGAGACTCGGGGTCCATGGCATTGGTGCTATTTGTTCCTTTGGGGTTGCCACTGCCGCTACTCTCTGTGTTTTTGCATTAGGCACCGCTTCCGCCTCCACCTCCAGTCGCCTCAGGCCCTGCCCCAACATCCAATTTCAGATCTATTCAGATGATCATAAGGTGAATTAGTTATTAGTAATTACACTTAAACTTGCAAGTGCCAACTACTGTTTTCTTGCTCCAAATTGGGTCGCTTAATTTGTCATTAAACGATTAGCATAAAAGTGTTTTATGATTTTAAATTATACTTTCATGCAATTGAGAAATGCTCTGCAAATTTATAATTTTGGGTTTTTTTTTTCTTTTTTTTGAAACACAAAACATGATTTGGATTGAATAATTACAGAGCATCAAGGATGTTGTGCAGAGAGCGACGGGGCTGAATCACGCCATATCAGCTGCCAGAGGGATCACCATTCCGAGGGCTCAGATCACATTTGGAGGCCACTACGAAGGGCTCTGATTTCTTCAGCAATTGCTTGCTTGAATCAGTTCCCAATTATTTAATTAATTGGTGTGTATATACAATCAAAGTCAGTCCAGTTTGGATTGTACCAGTTCAACCAGTCGACATGAATTAGTATACTATGTTTGTACCTAGCTTCTTTTACACGTAGCATATGTAAATTTGAGACTGTACCATATATTTTGCTCTTTGCTTTGTTTATGATTAGTAAAGATGCATTAGTTAATGCCTGGTGTTTGTAAATTTGTGCTTTTGGTCCTGTTTCAGTTACAGGTTAGTCAGTCAAGCTTGTCAGTAAGTAGCTAGTACTCTAATATGTGTGTGTGTGTGTGTATTTATATAGGCATGGTGTGTATAATTTGTAATTATGACAGTATATGGAGGATCTTAATGAATAATTCTGCATATGAAATGTTAGTGTTACATTTGTTGGCTATAATAACAAATTCATTTTCTGGTATCCCATCTGAACATGTCAAATGCTAATTATTTAACCCAGTCTTGTTTTAGACTATTATATACTGGTTGGTTTGTTTGCCAACTAACCTGGTCTTATCTTCATTTGGGGGTACATCATGCTTCCTCATAATTTTTTTTTATTTTTCATTTTATTGAGTAATTGGATAATATTTTTTATGTTGACCTAATAGAAGAAAAATGGAAAATGGAATATATTCTAGGCAAAATCAATTAAAAAAGAAAATAAAAATTCCCCTGCAGTGGACATCTTGAGCTTGTCTAAAATCTAGTCAATTGAATAAAATCGGACCAATTTGAAAATTATGAGGTAGAGTTGGATAATAAGAAATAGACAGTTGTAAATTAAATAGGGTTGGTGATTTGTACCTTAGAAATTTAGTGATAAAAATAGGGGTGTTTTAAGCTTTGATGATGTAATAATTGCTTTTGTATTGTATTATGTAATGATGGCTTTGTATGTAATTTTTGTTTTTAAGTTAATCAAAATACATATTGAACATTAATCATTGAATTTACGAGCTTAAAATTTGCATATGCATTACTAAAAAATGGAAATCGACAGTGTGTACAAATCTAATTACAATAACAGAAAACCAAAACATTTGGCACAAAGATGTTAAGTATGAACAAAATAATATAAAATTAAGAATGTATACAACTTTGGTTCAATATTTTGTATAGAAAAAAATGCAAATGCTATTTCATTTTAATTGAATTGAAAGCCTTAAAAAAAAAAAAAAAAAAAAAAGAATAGAGGTAGTACTAGTAGTAGTAGTGAGAAATAAACCTTTTTTTGGGATCCCAACCGTTGATATTTGTTCTATAGCGATGGCATGAAAAACAAATTTTCATCGAGATTCGCGTATGGAAAAGTTGGAAGGGTTGAGATGGATTTCCTGATTGATTTGCGTAGTGGAGCAGTAAGTGGGTCTGGTCTGGGTCTGGGGTTGCGTGGAAAGGCAGAAAGAAAGGAAAAGGATGATGGTGGCGGTGAGAGTTACGCCACGCCCCTGCGCACGCGCGGTGGCCTCAACTACTGCCTCCTTCTCCTCCTCCCCCTCCTCCCCCTCCTCCTCTAAAACTACATTTATTAATAGAAATATTAGAAATGTTGCTCGTTTGCCACACATCCTCTCCTCCTCCTCCTCCTCCTCCTCCTCTCATCGCCTCCGCTCCATGGGCATGGCTTCCTCCTCCTCCTCCTCTGCTGCATCTCAGTCTCAGGTCTCTCCTCCCTTCCTTCATTAATTTCATCATTTAATTAATTTCACTCCCCTGGCCTTCACTTCCTCCCTCTTATCTTATGTCTCTAATCACATCAATCTAACACCCAAATCATATCATATCAAATCAAATCTATTCTTCTTACTCCAACCCAAGCTCAAACCTACCTTTCCCAATTAATTAATTCATCAATTAATTCTTCTATTCTCATCATACATTTATACTGAATTACTATTGATACTGCCCTACCTTAGCTACCACCAAAGCAAATTAATTAATTCTAATTGTAATTGTTTGTTCCATCAAACACAACGAAACAGAATGCTTCCCATTACTATTATTATTATTTATATTTATAATATTGGAATCAATCATCATGATCTATCAGATGGCAGCATCAGCATCCGATATAGATGTAGATGTCTTCCAGACCATCCGTGCTCACCAGGTACACTACTACTTACTCCTCTCCTTCATTAGCTAGCTACACTTCTTCTTCTTATTATTATTATGGGAAAATTGTTTTTATGCCAGTTGCTCTTGCTCCCCCACAGCACTGAATCATCTCTTAATTGATTAATTAATTGAATTAATTGCTGATGGCAGGAGGCAGCAGCTAAACTAGCTCCGGTCGTTGAGGCACGTACCCTGCTCTACCAATCCATCAGAGGCGTCCTTTCTACTCTTTCTCTGGTTCCTTCATTCACCTTATTTTCTTTACTCAAACCCCTTCTCCTGCTTCTACTTCTACTATATCAATTTCATTTTCTATTTTATTTTTGCGCAGGAGTATGAAGGTTACCCGTCAGGATCCATGGTTGATTTTGCATGTCATGAAGATGGCTCCCCGATTTTAGCTGTTAGCAGCTTGGCTGTTCATTCTAAGGTTCTTTTTTTTTATATATATATATATATATATATTTGTGTTGCAAGCATATAACGAGTATTCTTCATTACATAATGATCATGACTTGACTTGATTGTTTGTTAATTGCCGGCATGTAGAACCTCTCTGCCAATGCAAAGTGTTCCCTTCTTGTGGCCAAGGACCCAGAAGATAGGACTGATACTGTCATCACTCTTTATGGAGATGCTATCCCTGTCAGCTCTCTCTCTCTCTCTCTCTCATATCTCTCTTTCTGAGGATTGTTATAATCTCTGGGATTTGAGGATTAATCACAATTTGATGTTTAACTGATGACTTTTCTTTGCTATTTTACTTCTGTTTAATTTTAATTTATTATTATGATTTTTCTTTTGTTTGGATCTGTTTGACTTCGATATACTGATTCGTAAATAGAAACAGTAAAGAAAAGTAACAATAAATTACTGCAAAGTGATTAATTAATTAATACATGCTTTGCTTTGATTCAGGTCACAGGAGAGGAGAGAGAACAAGTGCGTGCTGCATACCTAAAAAAACATCCAGATGCATTCTGGGTTTGCTTCTATATATACTTGCTCTAACAAAACCTATTTTTTTTTCCTCTCTTTTTCATTATTATTATTTATTTTTACTGTGCTGGAACTTGTTATATTGAAGGTTGACTTTGGAGACTTTCGCTTCATACAAATAAAGCCGAGATTCGTACGCTATGTGTCAGGGGTTGCTACAGCTCTCCTTGGATCAGGAGGTATATCTGTTTACTGTACAACCTTTTTATTTGTCTTCAACCTATTTCTTTCTGCTATATGTGATATAGCTGCAGCAATTTATTTTGATGGGCTCTTTTGTATTTAGAAATTTCTACTACAAGCTCCTGATTAGAAAGGTTGTTATTTGCAGAATTTACTGCAGAGGAGTTCAAGATTGCCAAAGTGGACCAGATTTCCCAATTTGCAAAACCTATTATGGTATTTGACTTGCTTAAATTAGCGACATTAATTCTCCTAAAAGAGTTAAATTTATTATTTTGTGTTAAATCTGCTAACCTTTTAATTTTTGGATTCTGCAAAATGTAGAGCCACATGAACGAGGATCACTCTGACGACACCAAATTAATTGTGCAACACTCAACCTCAGTGAAGGTAAGTGCATGCTGTTAACTATTGCACTGATTGGTACCAGTGAATACCAGTCAGCACTGTACCTGACCTGATGTGACTTGATTGGTTTTAATATGATTTTGGCATTATACTCTGAGTGCTTGACGAAGATTAGATAAAGCATCATGTAGTCTTAATTTGCCTCATTTTGATGGAATACTAAGAAGTAAATTAGTCTAATGAAGTGAGACTGAAATTTAGGTGGATTCTGCATACATGCTGGATGTAGATAGCCTCGGCTTCAATGTAAAGGTAGACATCTCTCCATCTCCTCTTCCTCTTTTGAGTTATACCTTGACTTGCCCGTTTTGGTGCTGGTACATGCCAGATCTGACACTTTGTGGCCTAAATGAGGCTCCTAATTTTTCACTCATCAAGAAAACCAACTATGAAATGAAATTTGTGATTATTTGTGATGTGTTTGGCTTGATGTGTGGATGCATTTATGTTTGTATGTTTAGGCAGAATATAATGGAAGGACAATGAAACTTAGGATCCCCTTCCCTAGGCCAGCTCAAGATAGAAAGTAAGCCTCCTTTTTTTTTTTCTATTAATAATTTGATGGTGTTTCAGTTTCAGTCACCTTTGTTTTTTTTGTATTATTATTTTGATTAAACTGGCAAAACAAGATAAGATAATATATATATATATATAATGTAGAAGTGATGATATGTTATGTTATATTGCGAACAGGGATGTGAAGACCCTTATAGTGGAGATGCTTCAGGCTGCAAAAGCTGGTGCTGTGCCAAGATCTGAATAAATATTCTGGTGGATGTCAAAAATGAAGATGACAAGATGACAATATATCATATAGTTGCACAAATTTTATTTCTCTTTCTGGCCTGGTCGTTTGGGATGTAAATGGGCTACTTTATAGAAGAATAGAACAGACAACTATGTTATTTTATGGTTAATGGGCTATTATGGGCTACTTTAGAGAATTCCCCGTCTTAGATGAGCAGAGTCAAGACTCAAGAGTGCAACTATGAAATTGAAATGGAACGGGAACGATCAATATATATTACTAAATAAGTCATATCCATAATACTAATTAGGTAAAGGGGAACTTAATCAATTAATGAGCCATGAAATGCTTGGATATTAGGCTTGGCTGCAAATACTGAGAATGCAAAATAAAATCGAAGTGCAGCATTTAAAGAAGTTGGGCAGCCTACCAAGTACCAAACTCTCTCTCTCTCTCTCTCTCTCGGGTCTGGATCTTCTAAGGTAACCCAAATTTTTGAGCGGATCCTATGTTGTATGGATATGGATACAGGTATCGTATCGGATGTGATATGAATATGGTGATACGGCAATTTAAAAAAATCTAGAATACGATACGGCTATTTTTTTTTATTTTTTTTAAAAGAGGCAAATGCTCATTTCATTGAACATGAAATAATAATTACAATAGAAATTTAGATCCAAGCATAAAAGTCTGCCTAGCAAAACCAAACACAGCACAGTACTAGCCAAAACAAAAATGCTTCATAGCATACAAAGTAAATCAACCAAGTTATATACCAAGCTTGGGAAGCGGATAAACTTCAAAAGTAAACTAGATTAGCAACTACTAAGCCACTCAACAGAGGGCTGATGTTATAGACTAGATGCAAAAATTGTTTGTAGATAATCTTCACTGTTGGGCGCTCGTCTCTCGGGTCCCGATACACCACCATGTCCAAGCGGCATGTAGTGATCGAGTGAAACAAAGATCTTCATCAACGGGCATCCAGTCTTCCACCACTAGCTTCACCTGATTCTTGACATTACCTGACCAATAACAAAGAAGAGATTTAATAAGAAATATCAATGTCCTAGCAGATTTAGTTGTACAATTCTTAAAACATTTGTCATTTCGATGTTTCCAAAGGGTCTAGCAAACGGCACTAAATACAAGTAAGAAACCTTGTTTCTCTACTACCGGCAGTTGTAAAGCGAATTGTATAATATCGTCAATTGTGTGCCACAGGTGCATATATTCTTGACTTTTTCCAAGCCAAAACCATACTTGTTGGGCCAGCGGGCAGGTCAGAAACAGATGTGTAACATTTTCAACATTGGTACAAAACTGACAAGTTTGGTTTCCATTCCATCCTCGACTTGATAGGTTATCTTTGGTCAATATAGTATTATGTGACACTAACCACATAAAGACTCGTATTTTTGGAGGAATTGGTAAGGTCCACCATAACAATGCTGGAATTGTAGGCATCATACCTCTGAAATTTAGAAATTTATAAAGAGATTGAGTATTGTACTTCCCTGTATGGTCCCATCTCCACACTAATTGATCTTGGGCTGTTGTAAAAGATTGTGTGCTAATTCCCTGTATGGTCCCATCTCCACACTAATTGATCTTGGGCTGTTGTAAAAGATTGTGTGCTAATAATATTGAGGATTTATGCCCATTCCAATTGATCCATACCTTCTAAAGTTTTCCTAAATTGTACTCTTAACCCTTGGGAATTGATAACTTCAGAAAGTGAAATGTCTTTATTACTACAGTGTTTATATACTATGAGGTATCGAGTAGCTAGGGAGCAGTTTAAATACCAAATATCATTCCAGAAACTACATTGGGATTGGTTGCCTGGCAAGTATATTACACTAATTGACCCTAAATGTTCTAATCTATGTATACTTTGCCAAAAAGGGGATGGAGGGGTATTGTGTACAATATATTTGAAAGTAAGAATATATTTCCAAGTGCCAGAGACATTAGAATTTTTAAACTTCCACCACCATTTCAAAAGTAAAGTCATGTTCATTTCTTTAAGATCTAATACACCCATGCCCCCAAATTGCTTAGCAAGACAGATCAGTTCCCACTCTACTAGAGCATACTTTTTCTTTTTTTCGGTACCTTGCCATAAGAAGCGTCTCCTAATTTTATCAATTTTCTTAATAATTGTAAGGGAAATTCTATATACTGAAAGAGCGTATAGTGGTATGGATGAGAGAACGGAATTAAGTAATGTTATTCTACCACCTATCGATAATAGTTGGCTTTGCCAACTAGGTAATCTAGCTTCTACTTTATCTACTAAAAATTGCTACTCACTAAGACTAAGTTTTTGATTATGTAAAGGAAGTCCTAAGTATTTGATTGGAAAAACTTGCCATCTACAATTGAATAGGTGATTAAGGTTGGAATTTTCAGGTAGAACATTAATTGGATACATTTCGGTTTTATCAAAGTTTATCCTAATTCCCGAAAGACCTTCAAATGCCATCATAGCCCACCAT
Source organism: Carex cristatella (assembly GCA_024447775.1). NCBI lineage: Eukaryota > Viridiplantae > Streptophyta > Magnoliopsida > Poales > Cyperaceae > Carex > Carex cristatella. The sequence continues at coordinate 172,359 of JAJHPF010000001.1, read as the reverse complement.
GCAGATTCAATATTCTCCTCCTGGGCAGCCAGGAAGAGAATAGTATCATCCGCATAGTGGCAATTCGTGATGGCTGTATTCTCTACACAAGGGGGACCTAAGCCTTGGATAATTTGCGCCCTGCGCCCCTTAGTAAAAATCTTACTTAACGTATCAGCAGCCAAGATATATAGAAAAGGGGAGAGAGGGTCGCCTTGGCGAACCCCTCTCTTACAGTAAAAATAATTCGTCATTTCTCCATTAATCGCCAAGCATGATTGCGAGCTATACAGCCAATTAGTAATCCAATTAATCCATTTATGACCAAAATTCCTACTGTGCATTACTTCTAATAAGTATTCCCAATGTATCATGTCGTATGCTTTCTCAAAGTCGATTTTAACAACTACTCCTTGTTGGTGAGATATCTGACACGAATGAATTACCTCTTGACTAACTACTAAATTATCCAAGATATATCTATTCTGAAGAAAAGCGGCTTGACTTTTATCTATAATTCTAGACATGACTTTCTCTAATCTAATTGTAAGTAACTTAGAGAGCATCTTAAAACTACAATTAACTAAGCTTATAGGTTGATATTTCTTAATTTGATTAGCATCTTTCTCTTTTGGAATTAAACAAATGCATGATTTTTTAAGTTGATGCAAATCTAATGAATTTTCATAAAAGTGATAAGTAAGGATCAGCAAATCATTTTTGACGAGTTCCCAAAAAAATTGATAAAATTTGAAAGTAAACCCGTCTGGTCCCGGTGCCCCATTAGGTTCAGAATCAGCACTTTTTAACTCCTGTTCAGAAAAAGGCCTCTCTAGTTCCCATTGTTCTAAATCTAATAATTTGTCCTCTACCTCCCAAAAATCAGCATCTAGGTGTGCAAATTTAGTGCCAACAGAACCTAGTAAATTTTTATAATACGAAAGCGCATGTGTTTTGATATCCGACAGATTGGTAGTAAGTGTACCCTCAATTTCTAAAGCATTAATCCTATTTTTTTTCGATCTATGAGTAGCTAATATATGAAAAAAATTTAGTATTAGCATCTCCCTCTTGCTACCATTTTTGTTTAGATTTTAGTCTCCATTGTTCCTCTTCCTCTTGGTAAATTTCCTCAAGTCTATGTGTGTATTGTACCCACTGTTCTCCTTCAGAAAATGTTAACTCCCTAAAATCTTTAATAATTTCTAAATCATGAAGTAACGTTTTGAGTTGAGATTTTTCCTTCCTTTTCTGCCCATAAAAATTTTTAGACCAACCTTTTATTCTTTTTCTAATATGTTTCAACTTTTTAGTCCAACTATGAGCTACATTAGGCAAGTTAAGAGGGTATTCCTACCACCATTTGTGCATGAGGGAGACAAAAAGTTAAAGGCTATTATATATAATACGATACGGCTATTATATATATATTATTTTTTATTATTTTATATATTATATTTAAATAATCATAACTTACATTAAATTTGTACAAAAAGTTAAAGGCTTAACATACGTATCAAATAAATACTATAGTTATTAGTATTAGAACAAATATGACACTTTGCTGTAGTGGATAATGGTTTTGCTCCAAAACGTGACTTCCGAAGTTCAAATCACACAGAAATATATATATATATATATATATATATATATATATATATATTTGCGCCCAGTGTATGCGTGGCTCACGGGTGCAAGCTCAGTTTACAGGCGCGGTTCATGAGCTAGAGCGTATCCAGTCGTGTCGGCACGTTTCAACACAGCAATAGTATCAGGGTAGCATAGGTTGGATCAATTAAATAGAGAACTCTTTAATATTTGTGTCAAAGGGAAACATAGTTTGAACTCCCTCTTCCTCTCCCCTATGGATGGAAGGAATTGATTAAAGTATAGATTCAGACTTAAAAATTAATTTACTTTAGAAAATGTGAACTCTCACTTTCTCTCCTTTCTGGATGGATAGATGCGACTAGAGAGTAGACTCTTCTATACAAAGATACATGTATGCAGTATGGTAATTGACAGCGATATCTGATATCTAAATATCTAATATCTAATATCTAATGCGTGATGTCATGTCCAATATCTCAGTAATGTGTAATTAATAAATGAAAGATACAAGATACTAGCATTCACATTTCCATGCATGCTTCATGCTCTCTCTCAATAAGTATATCTATATATACTAGTTAATAAATGACAGTCAAAATTCACGGCATTAAAATTCCGCAATCAACAAATTAAATAATATATGGATAGGAAATATGACACGACACTCGGACTCGGTGCGTTTCCCATTAATCTTTATTTAAAAGGCAAAGCAAAGCAAGAAAAACAAAGACCAAATTCTTACTCCTTACCTATCTTAACAAAGAGTGTCAACTGTCAAGTCACACCAAAGAAAGATGGTTGAAAGTTTTAACACTATTTTAGGAAGCAAATGAAAGGGACAAAATAAAAAAATATATATATTTCATTTTCTCTTTCTCTCTCAACAAAATGGCTCCAAATTATTTTCATAAAACGAAATCATCATTATTTCATGCCCTGGTTGATATATATTTTTTTATTTCATTATTTTAAACAAAATAAGAATCACATGTAAATTTGGCCCCAAAGAGATTGGATAAGTTTGCATGAAAATACAAACACATCAGTTCCAGAAACAGCCTACAATTTCTACAGAGCGTCACTCTCTGAGGAAACTTTCTCAATCAGTGCTTAGCCCACCACCAAATTAAAAGCCCCCTAAAAAAATCGATCAAAAACCAACAAAATAATAATAATACAACCTATCTAAATTTGATATCAGGAAAAAGTATCGACAGCATCTGGTGGAAGAGACTTGGTTCTGATATGATAACTGTCGCACCGTTTCCTCTCCCGGATAATGGGTTCTGGTTTTGTTTCGCACCAGGGTGCCCGGTAATAATTATTGGTACCAACATGGAACGACTTAAGCTTACCAAGTGATGGCTTTTTCTCAAGGCTACTTTTATGGACATTATTTTTATTCACCTCTGAATTTGCAAATTCTGTACCGTTGCTGCACACTGAATTATGTACCCCGGCTTCATTTTCTGCTACAAACTCGTCAATATGTACTATCCTTTTCTCTTCATGACAACTGGATTCAGGTTCAAGTTCAGGTGCAGGTGAGGGGCTCTCGACCTGGTAAGTGATCTCCTCAAACCGGCCATGCATGTGCATGGCGGTGCAATCAGCATTGGTACAATGTGCAGATTGGATATTCAAGTAATCCAACAAGGAGCCGCATGATGACACATTGGATTCACAGTTATGACAATATGCTGAGTGGTTAAGCCCCGGGGTTTCATCAATACCGGGTCCGGGTTTCCAATCTGGCACAAGAGACACGATCTCATCATCAATCATGTCGGCAATTCGGGTGACCTCATGGTCTGTGATATCCAACTCTGCGACCATCTCTGTGGCCACGCTGAGTGCCGTGTCGGCCTCCGTGTCAAAAGGGAAGTAGATGTTTCTCACACGACCTACAATCCAAATTTCGCACTTGATTAATACACGGGCAGACCACACTTTCTTTATAACACAGATAGTTAGTTGCTACCTGAACTTCAATAAAAAGGAAGCATATCACAAGTTCCTACTCGAATAAATTTTGTTTTCCAATTTTGCGCCAGATGAGAAAATTAAATGTCGTTCTAATTTATAATGTTTTTAAATCAGGTGTAAATGAATATACCATACATACATGATTATGGTTTCATCAATGCTCAAGTAGAAAGGTCCTGTTCAGAAATGAAAGAAAATACATACCGTCTTTGTCAGAGATTCGAAGGCGCAAAAAGATAGGTCCGTCGTCTTTCCTCTTTCCCTTGATGGAAATGTCGAGATTAGCAATGGGTTCCTCCTCCTCTTCCTCCTCCTGCCCGTGAAAGAGGTCTATGCCGCGGTGGGCCTCCTCCTCCATGAGAGATTTTTCATCATTGTTCCTGTCCTTGTCCCAGTTCCAACAGGAGTAGGAGTAGGCTGCCTCCTCATAGGAGCTGCTGGAGAAGGCATTGCCGCACATGGATCCATTCAGGAGAAGGCGCCCTCTGACTCTATCTCCTCCTCCCTCAGTTGGCCAGGGCTCTGCTTCTGCTTCTCCATGGGAGGAAACAAGGCTGATGTCGAGACTCACACAGCCCAAGCCGTCGTCAGTTTGAAGAAAAGGATCCCTGAGAAGCTCGCTTGCGGACATCCTACTAGAGGCGGTAGCGAGGCATTTCTCGATGAATTCCCTAATAGAGTCATCCTTCACCTTGTACAGCGCATCCGGTTTCGTCCCCTACCATTACCGTTACCATACATACCATTGAATTGAATGGAAAAATTAATTGATGAATGAATGAATGAATGAATGAATGGAAACGGACCGAGATGACTTTCTTGTAGATTTGGATGGGATGGGAGCACTCGCTGTAGGGGTACTCGAAGGTGACCATCTCAAGCACACACATTCCAAACGAGTAAATGTCAACCAACTCGTTATACTCTTCCTCATACACCTCCGGCGCCATGAACTCAGGAGTCCCCACGCAGTGCACGGCCTGAGACTTGCGGAGGATGGCAGCAAGACCAAGGTCCCCGATCTTGACCTGGCCAGTATTGCCGTTAATGAAAATGTTGTCACACTTGAGGTCACGGTGGATGATTGGCGGGTTGTGCCCGTGTAGATACGCCAGGGCACTCAGGATCTGCCGGCACCAGTTCTTGACCGCACGCAGCCGAACTCGTCGATGCTTCTGCCGATACCTATACAAACACACATAATTAATTAATTAATTAAATTAGTAGGTAGTGAATGAATGAATGATATTGAGAATTGAAAAATTAAAAACTGACTGGCGGAGGGTGCCGGATGTGAACATCTCGGTGAGAAAGTTGAGGTTGTGGTGGGGGGCGTCGACCCATGATGTGTGGAAATCAATGATGTTGGGGTGGCACAGTGTGCGTAGCAGGTGGATCTCGCAACAGAGTCTCTCCGCCCCCTCGGCACTCCGCAACATGTCCTGCAGCCGCACCTGATTCCACGCCAACTCTATCCCTTCTACCTCATCAAAACCCCGGTACCTGCGCCCAACCAATTCAAATCTAAATCTAAATCTAAATCTAAATCTAATATTAATATATATATTGATTGATTGAGTGAGGAAATTGAATTGGTTAACACTTACACTATCTTTGAAGCGCCTTTCCCCAGTATCTCCTCGTACTGCAATCTCAAAATAAGAAAAGAAGAACCAATACATTACATAGTTATAGTTAACACTTACTTTAGTACTCGCAGAGGAAATAAATATGAAATTTGATGTTGACGTACCCTTCCGTATCTTCCAGAGGGATCAATTTCAACATATGCTGAGCATTCCCAATCCGGATCCGGATCAGGATCAAGATCTCTTCCATTAACGCCCATCATATTCATATTTCAGTAATTGATTGCAATGGAATGGATCTCTAATTCCGATTCGAATTGCAATTGCTACCTCCAGCGCCACCGCTGCCTCCACAACTCGAGAAAAGAGAGAAGTAAGATCTAGCGACCATGAAAAGCAAGAATATATATACAATGAATGAAATGAAAAGCGAGAAAGAGGAAGGAGGAAGGAGGAGATGAAAGATGTGTGTTATGGGTTTGTTAGGTGAAAACCGAGCACGGTGAGATGAGATGCTTTTTATGTGAACACTCGACAGTCAATGCTACTCTCGACTCTCGACTCTCGACTCTCGACTCTCGACAACTGAGAAAGGAAAGGAAGGAGAGAAGATAGCCACAGCCACACACACAGTCACACACAGTCACACACAGCAACACCATAAAATTATTCTTATTATTACAAAATAAAAAGGGTATCTGTGCAATTCATGCTTCTTCTTTTTTAATATAGATATAGATATAATAACAGAAATCAATGGATCCAATTCAGAGTAGGTCCGACGCCCATCCGACCTACTTTGGTTCCATAGGTGAAATGATCATTCGATTGCATCAAGATCCGTTCTAAATACATTAATATCCGTGCACACTAATTTTAATTACAATCGTACGGTGCTGGAGCTAATTGAACCTAAAATAGCTGCGATGCCCATCGGACCTACTCCTATGTCGGATCGTAATAGAGTCGAGACTTACCGTACAATAAGTTTCAATGACTCCATTTAATTATTAAATTTATTTCACTCATCGTCTCGTCTCCGTACAATAACTTTCAATGACTCCATTTAAACAATTAATTTATGCAATTTATGGGTTTTTATTTATTTATAGATATAATAATAGAAATCAATGGATCAAACTATCAAAGTGGAGACGTACCGTATAATAACTTTCAACGATTCACTTTAATTATTTAATTAATTTATGTCAGTGAACGACAGAGCATAAGGATAATGATGTATTTCTAATTTCTTTTATAATAATACAAAAAAAATATACAATTGATTTCATTTCTTTTCTTTTCTTTTTCATTATTATAATAATAAAATATAATAATAAAATAATGATTTTAATTAACGCACAGCACAGCTCAGCACATCATCACACCACAATTGCAATCTCAACCTCCTCAACTTGGTCACAGATCCACTACAATTCCTTTCTTCTCTTTCCCAATTGCAACCTCCTGCAATGCCATTTTTCCTTTTTATCTTATTTCTTTCAAGCACTTGACATTGAATAGTATTACCAAGATTATCACAGAATAAAAAAAAATTATTTAATATTTTACAAGGAATTTAACTTTCTTATTTACATCAAATATTAAAATATTTTATCTCTTAATTAAACCATCCAAATTAGTCCCAAGTCTAATATGGTGCATATTTATCCCTACATTCTGACTTTTTCACATTAATGTGCTACTAGTAAATGGATATGTTGACAATTATGATAACCAATAAAATTATTATTATATCTATATTTTAAGTAGCGTATTAAATTTTGAATAATTTATAAATGTTTTTTCCACTAATCAAGTGCAATAAAATAAAATTATTTATTTAAAATAACTTCACATATGAACACTAAGTATGCAAGTTTAATAATTTTTTAATTAATTAGAACCGTCACTCGGACTTCGTTAAAAAATATATTAATTTGCTAAAAAAAATATATTAAAAATAAATGAAACTTGTACAATGATAGTTTTCCATCATAGAACTTTAATGTCAAGTAAATTTTGAACATAAATATTTTTTTTCATTACTTGAAAAATTTATATAAAAAAAAGAGTAACATAATTAAGAGTATGAGTATGAAAGTTCTTATCGAAAAATACAAATACACATTTACTCTTAAAAAAAAAAAATGTACTCACCGGTAAAAGTAATAAGAAAATAAATAAGGAGAGAAAATATTGCGGTTAATATTAAATAGAGACACGATCCCTAATCTTTCTAATAATAATTAAGGAGAGAAAACAAAATTAAAATTATGTGAATTTTGGTAATTTGAATTTGATGAGTTTTTCCTTGTTGAATTGCAGCATGTAAAATTTTGAGAAAAAACAGAGGATGATGAGAAGATGGGTTTCCTTTTCATATTTTGTTGTTTCCAGACTTTACATCAAATCTCTCTTCTCTTCCCAAAACGGACAACAAAAGGCAGCGAGCTCCTCGTGCTCATCAAATCCCTGTTTGGTTCTGGTCTTCAATTTAATGCATGCACCAAAACGGGAGGACATAACTAAGGTGTTATGAATTAATCAATCTTTTAAACAGGACGATGTAAATAATTTTATGCATTTTTTTTAAATTAATAACTCGAATATCAAAATAAAATTATTTTAATATAAAGTACAAAAGGGTTAAGAGCTAACAAATTATGTTTGTACAGAAGGAAGGAATTTTTTTCAAACTTCATTTCAATATATTAACTAAGAGCTAACAAATTAATAAACTAACGTGTTTATTTTTCTCTCCCTTAATGTCAATCTATAAAATTAAAGTAAAATTCAATTAAGGAAACTTTTAGTTTCACATAATTTTGATAGTATCGAACAAATTTAATTGTATAAATTAATTTGTAAGTTGTGCATAAATGAATTAATTGGTGTCACTTGTCCCTAAATTTAATATAACCAGAGTGAAGCTTGGAGTTGCTTCTAGAGTTCTCAAAACCGTGCCACCGTGGTCAAACACGGCACGAACTACACAGTTGAGACACGGCACGGTACTGTTCACGTGCCGTGCCTTAAGTGTGTCGTGCTTGGGTTTCCTACTGCAGAGCACGGCACGGCACATTTACGAAGAGAGGCATGGCACGGTACGGCACGAGACACGACACATTTAGACACGACACGACTAGGTACGACTAGGCACGACAGGCACAAAATAAAGAAGGAGGGTAACTTTATTTTTCTTTCCTTTGCATTATTGATTATATTTTAAACTTTACAAATTTTAAAAAACAAATATACTTTTTTAAACTTTTTTTCCTTTCTTTTTTCTCCTATACATACGGCTATACCTTTCTATTTTTATGATTTTATTTAATTTTCCTCCTTTTTTCGTTTTTTTTTTTTTGAATTTTTTTAAGAATTTGCAAAACATAATGCTGCACGAGGCTCAGAAGAAAAAAAGAGAATATTTAACTATTATTTTACTTACTAATACTTGGATAGGGTAGGACTCACTGTCATCAACAAATCACATGATTATTTAACTACATATTATTGCCGTTTCTTTTTTTTTTGTCCGTTTGGATAAGCCTTTTTAAATGTCAAAGGATGAAGATAAATATAATTTAAAGTTACAATTTAGTGGCAATAATTTAAAGTTTTCATGAAATTTCAGCTAACTCGAGACGTTCATATATGGTACTATTGACATATGCTAGTTGTTTCTCCATAAAATATAATTAGAAAATCAAATAAATATCGGTAAAGCATTTTTGGTGGTCAGAAACTCGGGATCATAATGCAATGAGCATCTGGCTGGCGCACGCACGATCTATAAAATTTGAGAATTTTTTTTCATATTTTTATATTTTTGTAATTTTTTTTCTTATTTTTTGGATTTTTTTAATTTTCGGCACGATCAACACGAATAAGGCACCCGTGCCAAAGCAATACGGCACGAACATGTACGTCACGATTAGGCACGGCACGGTTAAGACACGGCACGTTTAGGCACGTCGTGCCTAAACGTGTCGTGTCTTAACCATGCCGTGCCGACCTCTTTCAATTTTTGGCACGGCACGGCATGTCACGATAAAAATAATAAAATAATAATCGTGTCATGGCGTGCCGTGCCGTGCCAAGCCGTGTTTGGCACGACACGGCACGAATTTAGAACTCTAGTTGCTTTGACCTATTACTTTATTTATTTATTTTTATCATTTTTCATAATCAATCTAAAATGTCTTATAGGTTTGTGTATAATGAATGGAAAGATATTTTAGGAGCTATTGACCTAGGTTACTTAAATTTTAGTTTTTGATAAAAATCTTACATGTAATTTTTATTTTCTTCAAATTTTACTTCATAAATTTTATTATTATATCTATAGTTTAAGTAGCGTATCAAATTTCGAATAATTTATAAATGTTTTTGCCACTAATCAAGTGCAATAAAATTAAATTATTTATTTATAAGACTAGGAGTAGAGAAGTTTCATGATGCCGGTATTTGTGTCAGTTAATTTGTACATCAATGCAAATGAAGGCCTCATAAAGAAGGTCACATGGGATCCACAAAATTCACTAAATCTGTGTTCCACCACGCGTCCAACGAATTCGCATCCTCTGAGATATCTCAAACTTTGCGTGACTTTTTGGAACATCTCAATCGTTCAAATACGTTCTGTGAGAATCTCAAAACTCCAATAATACTGGCCCCCTACGGTTCCCCGAATAGGCACCGGACACGTCGGTCACGCAAAAATTGAGATATCTCATAGGATACGCACCCGCGTCCAACCAGATATGATTCATGATTTGTTTCGCATATTTTATTCTCTGCTCCAAATTTAAACAGAATTTTTTTTTTTTTTTGGATTTGACTATTTTAATTCGTTTGAATACCCCTAATGCCATTATATATATACTAAAACAAAGTACGCGTTATTGACAATGAAAATGGAGAGGATAGAGACAGGGGCCACATCACATGGTGTGTCCGTGTCCGTGTCCGTGTCCATGTCCGTGTGCGCCTAAAGAGAGAAGCATCTACAAAAGCGAAAAAAAAAATCGACTTGAAAGAGAGAGAAATAATGACTTGATGATTATTTATGTGAACAATCGCATAAAGTTTAGTTTAAATTAATTTATATACAATTTGATGTGTATTTTTACCATCCATCGAGTGATGATGTGCCTTTATTAGGGATATACGGCTTTATTGGTATACTTCATTTAAAAAAAGAAGAAGAGGGATTAATTTGAAGAAATAGATATTTCAATAGTGAATACGAATAGCTTTAATATTTCAATAGTGAATTTGAAGAAATAGATCACAGAATCTTTGCCATGAGAAATTTATTTACAAATTAATAGTCGAATATATCATGAATAGCTTTGATAACATCTAGGCGCATGAAACAAGACCGGTACCGGATTGACTACTGGTACACTTATTTATCTGAAAATGATCACTCACTCACGCACGCACGCACGCACCACATGTCTGTATACCAGTACTTGAACAGAACAAAAGAGACGTGACAAAATCTCGTTAGGTGGTCAAAATCTGATAAATAAGTTTGATTAATGTGATCAATAAAATATTAAAATTGCATGAACCAGTACCAATAGTATGTAGGAATAATTATTAGCCTATAATTAAGGTGGTTGAAGGATCAGGATTTAATTTTTGTTGGTCTGTACTATGTACTGTCTGGTCCCATAATCCCATTGTACATTAATTATTACAAATAGCAATAAGTAAAAGTAAAGAATTAATGCTCAACGAGAGAACAAGATAAAAATCTCAAGGCACAGTAAAAATGAGCCAAGTGCTTCCATTGTACTTGATCATGCTATCATGTTTATGAGAAGAAAAAAAAAAAGGAAAACAGAAACCAAAGTATATATGTATGTATATTTTTTAAAGAAACCAAAGAATATATGTGTAAAATTAAATTTATTCAATTTTGACTGGCTGTTTTGGTTCGTGTTTGGACTGAATTATATGATTATTTATTTATTTAATAATGGAGCATTATTGAACTGAAATATATATATCGGTTGCCTTCTAGTCAGGAAAACTATTTATTTTAATTTCTGTTAGCACCAAGCAGCATTTCTATTTTGTCAATGGCGCGAATGAGTCTAGAAAAGAAAAAGAGCGATTAGGCGTTGGGCCTAACAGGCCCAGTATTGAAAAGAAAAAAAAGGGGGCTGTGCTATTTGGGCCACAGATGAAGATAAGTAACTTACTTTCCCTTTTTTATTATCGCTGATGTATCAACCTCAAGTTTTCATCAAATTTCATTGTTATTTTCCAATCTCCTTGTTAAATCGAGATTTACTCTTCAATAATCCAAATTTTTGCAGTTTTATTATTCTATTTAGCAATTCAGTTTCGTAACATTTTTTATTTTTCTCTTTTCAATCTCAAGGAATCCTATTGAAGCAATCACAATTGTGGTTTTGGTCAAATTAATAGTCTACATGTACTTGATCCTTTTTTATTTTTTACTTTTGTTGGCAAAAAGCTTATATTACATGTATATTGATTTTCTCTAATTTGTTATAGTAAGCCATTAAAATAAAATAATTATTCTCTCGTTGAATTAAATTAAACAATATTTGTCAGATTCCACATCCAAATTCTCTACAAAACAAACAGAAAATTTCCAATAATAAAAAAAAAAAGAATTCTCTGACAAGATCCTGTCTATCTTCTAGTTTGCCATCTTAAAAAAATAAAAATCAGAAATTTCAAATTTGCGAGAAACAAACAAAACACAACATTCATTTGTACCAGCACCATCATCTCCAATATAGAAACCTTATTTTCCAAATTCAAGCAAAAATAGAGGAATCAAGTGATCATATATTTTTTTTTCTTTTAGTATATCAGTTGCCTTCTAGTGGATCTGTATGTGATAACTAATTTTTTTCTTTTGCAGGTATAGCTAGTAATTATATATATTTTGCATTTTATTGACTGCATGCAGGATCCTATATATCGATCTCCATATCAGAACAACAAATGATTTTAGTTTTGCTAAAATTTCCCTCATTAAAATCGATATATTTTACATATAAAGACTTTACATGTCATAATTTATAAAATTTTCAATTAAGTTGATACAAAGGACAAGTGGTCAAGAAAATAATATTTGTAAGTTAAATTTATTACATTCATGTTCATCATTTTTTTGACTGTTTGATTTTATATTAAATTAATTTAAATTTTTATAAAATTGGTATATAAACATATCACTCGTGAAGTAAATCGGTTTCAACAATTTAGATTAATTGTTAAGTTAATTTGATATGTTTTTAATTTGAGCTTACAAAAAATTAGATGAGCTTCAGAGCACCCTAGTCTCCTACCAGTGACACTAATATATCTTAGCACTAGTACTCATTTTACAATCTAGATGCATCCATCGATATATTACTGTACGCACCCTTGTAACCAAAGAATGGAAAACAAAATACAATAATTAGAGGATGAATATCAACCCAGCAATTACCAAAGCAATCAAAGTTTCATATAGTTTGTTTGTGAAAAGAATAATAATACAAATAACAAAAAAAAAATATATAATGGCAGGAGGACAATGAAACATGTACGTATAATTTGTGGTTTACTTTCCATGTGTCCAAATACACAAAGAATTCATAAGACATGCATCCAGCACCATATTAATTACAAATAATAGATGTTTCTCCCAAAATTAAAAAATAAAAATAAAAAACAAAAGTGAAAGGAAAAAGTAAATGGTCATTTGTACCGAAATTTTATTATGTCCACGGTCACATGCTGTAGCTCAGGAGGCAGGCGAAATGGGATCGTGTTTTCTATATGAAGGTATGTAAGCTTTGGCATGACCCCTTCTTCTACAATCAATTCCTCGATGCTCGCATTAGCCACTACTTTTAAGTATTGTAGGGCAGGAAATCCTCCTGAACAAATTATTGGACCCGCCTCCCAATCTTCAGCTAACACATTGTCATTGAAGATAAGTTTTTTTAGGCTATTTAACTTTCCAAGTTCCGGCATTGGATCAAAATAGAGGTTGGAAAATGTTAGCTCGAGTTTAACGAGGTGTGGTGGAAATAAGGTGGCCTCTAAGTCGAGAATATCATTAGACCATGGTCCATTGAAGTATAAGGATTGCAAATTCTGATAATTTGGGAGTGCTTTTGGGTAAACAATCTCCTCCGGGAGATCTCTTCCAACGATTCCAAAGGAAACCAGAAAAGGCAAAGTTGCAAGTAGATTCGTTGTTGAATCCCATTTGCCAGATTCATTTCTAATACCTAATTCATGCAGGTTGGGCAACTTCACATCACTTGCTCTCTCAATTATTACCCACTTCAGCGTCTGTAGATTTCTTAGATCAGTACCTTTTGGTAATGGTCTTTCAAAATTACAGTAGACTTCATCATCAATGACATGCACCAATGTATCAATTGACCAAAAGTCATCACATGGCAAGATACCCCAAGACCATTGCAATTCCAGAGTTTCCAGACTCATACCATGAGGTAATGAATATGAGGAGTGGTCAATTTGGCAGTTTGCAATCCTCAAGTATTTCAGGTGAATCAACTCATCTAATGATTTTAATGCCAAATTTTTTACAAAGTCTATTTCTAGTACTTTAAGTAGCCTAAAATTAGAGCAATGTAAGATCATTCTAGCACTATTAAACAATAGTACAGAACGGGTATTTTGACCTACATATTCCATGAATCGTGAATTCTTCTCTTCAGCTTGAAGCGAAGCACGACGGATTATTCTATTGGGCTTTGTGTCATTTGATGCATGTGAGAAAACCATGACGAAGTTTTCATGCTCGGCTTCTTTCATTGCCAATTCGCGGAGAATATCATGTACTTTGAAGTACTTGATCAAACCATTCGTGGATCGTTCTAACACTTCAACCATACTCCTGAATTAATTTTGGTTTATAAACAAGTCAGGGAAATAATAAAAGAGGTTTATATATCCTAACTAGACTCATTAGTGCTTAAACTGAATGAGAAAATTAATTTATGCTGATTATTAATGAAACTTTTGTGTAATTCTAGAAAAAGAAGTTTTGTTAATATTTCTCTAGATTTGAAGATTTATATTTTAATATACATAAATATGTTGGTTGAAATTTTGGAATAATTTTTAAAAATTCAAAATATTTCTTTTAAATCCTAATTCCTCACAAAAAATTATAATTTTGCAACCCTCAATCTCCTATACAAAAAATTTCGATTTTATTCTTAGAGCTGTGCTTGAGCATCAAATCATATGTACTAATTTTTTTTTTTCAACACAAGAGAAAGATACCTAATTGAAAACAAGTTTTTGTTCACTACTCTTATCATAAAAAAATGAGAAATTTTTTCTATAGGGGTATCTACTGGTACGGTAAGGGTCAAATGGAAATATTTTGATACCCGTACCATTACAAATTATTCTTATTTGTATCCTACTCTTACCGGCTACAAATTATCTTATCCATACCCTATCTTTACTGGTTACAAATTATCTTAACCGTACCCTATCCTTACCCATTATAGTTGTCAAGATAACGAAACAGTAGCGAGTAAATAACGGATAATACTAATATAATAATTATTTTTATTATTTATTAAATAAAATATTAAAAAAATATACATTCATTTCGCACATGCATAGTACTTTATTGAAATTTTTTTTTGATAATGCTAAACGCAAGTAAACAATTAAAGTAATATTTTCAATGCCTATTAATATATATATATATATTATTTTTTTTTCTTTTATAATTATCCAATCGTATAACAGGTACGAAATAGGCTTACCCGTATCCTTACCCGTTTAGATAACGAAAAAAAAAACTTTACTCGCACCCGTACCCGATAAGTTTACAAAATAAAAATCTTATCAGTACCCATCTTATCAGATACGGTACAGGTCAGATAAACAAATAAAAGGGTTCCATTGGCGCCCCTAGTTTTCTAGAAAGAAGCTATTTATTCGAGAAGAAATAATAATAAAAATGAAAACTGGAAGAGGTGTATGATACATGTGATAAAAGGTGAAGGAAGTTAATGGATCTGGGAATAAAGCGTGTTAGTTAATAAGTCATCGTAGTTTTTTTTTTAAACATCTTTTACTACACTTCACTCAATCGTACTTTTTTTTTAATTTTTTTTAATGAAAGTTCTGTGCTTCTTCTATTCTATTATAAAACACAATTAGAGTATATATGAAATATACCTGAAGTGTATTCTATGAAGTAGTTATTTTGTGACAAAAAAATTTTGCAATAATAATATCTTGTTGCATGCATAATAAAAAATAAGGAAGAAATACAACCTTTTAGAAAGTTCCTCAAGACAATCCTCAGCTATTGTCTTCATTGTTGACCTACCCACGAGTGGTATGAATCCCTCTGCTACCCACATTCTGATTAGGCATTTTGCAGGAATTACTCTGTCTTCGGAAAAAGAAGCAAGATATTGGAAGCATGCCTTGAGATAATAAGGCATATCTTCGTAGCTCATTGCTAAGACTCGCATGCAACAACTACCATCTAAGTGCCAATTCATTGTTTGCAACACTCTTTCCCATGCAAGGTAGGACAGTTCTTTGGTTGCAAGGATACCACCTAATACTATCAAAGCTAGAGGTAAACCCTTACATTTGTTTGATAGTTTGGGTGCAAGCTCAAGAAGATCGTTAGGGCGTTCTTCATCGGGTTCTTGGTAAGGGAAAACCTTTTTGAGGAGGAGATCAAGGCTTTCCCTTTCATTTAAGAAGTCGAGTTTATATGGTAACATTTTGGGGTCAGCTGATTTCGCAACTTCGTCCAACCTACTAGTCATTAAAACTCGACTCCCGTTCTTATGATCAGGCAATACCTCTTTCAGTTCATTCCATAGATCTTTCGTCCACACATCATCTAGAATAATTAGATATCTTTTGCTGCTTAAATAACTGTTGAGTTGGCCAGCATAATAGTCCACATCCCGATCATTAGGTACAGAATCATTGTATTTGCTAATCATCTTTCTCAAGAGATCAGTTAGACTGAACTGTTGAGAGATTGATAACATTATATCATAGTTGAAATCTGCCTTGGCACTGGTTAGACAAGCAAAGAAGATATATTATTAGATTGATTTCTAGTTAGGTTTATGAACAATATATAGTTATTGTCGCAGCCATGTATTACTAAGATCTCAACATTATATATTGAAAAAGATCAAGAATTTGCACTTGCCTTTTGTATATCATACATGCAAGAGTAGTCTTCCCTAGACCGCCGGCACCCACAATGGTTACTACGGCCAGTCTAGGTGTTTTCTCAAGGCGCAACAACTTCAGAAGGTTGTTCTTGTCATTCTGCAAGCCTACGACTTCAGTTTCGTTAACTTCAGAATAAGTAGCTCTCCGAAAAGGCATTCTGACTACCTCTCCCACAATGTCTTGTAAGTCTTGGATTCCATAGCGGACCCGGCTTTCTGAGATCTCTTTGAGAAGATTTTGAATGTTATCGAGCTTAGTGACAAGTGTGTGGTGATCATATATCACCTGGGGAATGCAACGCAGCCTCTTGAGTTTTGGCAAAAAGGTGGAATCTTCTTTGTTGCGATTATCATCAACACCATCTCCCAGAAAGAACGTGTCGATTGTGTCCTCGATGCAATAGGCTACATCGCGGAGCTCATTTAACCAGTTCTGCACCCTTTCATCTCCTTTGCTTTTTGAGGCTGCATCTCTCAGGCAGCACCGGATTCGGATGAGCTCACGCTGCACCTGTTCGACTTTTGCCCCAACTCCACCCAAGTGCTCCATTTCTTTCTCGATAACATTGGCAAGCTTGCTCACCACAATGTTCAAAACCGCCTGAGCCATTTTTGTGTTGATATGTGTAAGAGGATATCAATTATTAGCTATTGCAGATGACTGTAAAGCTAAAGATGGTCTCATTAAATAGGCGAACATGGAAGGAGATCTCGAGATTCAGGAAGTTACTTGTTTATTTCATTTATTACTTGTTACAAATAATAACTTGTTTAAGTGTTTGGTCTGAAATGCACATATAATAATATATATATCGTGGCGTCAAGACAAACTAGACTACAACGTGATTCCTACTCATCCATATGTACTAGTTAATTAATAAAATGCCGACTCTCGATGCATTTAACAATAGAAAAAAACAAGTGATTAATCATTTAATATTGACAAGTTGATTTCGAGTCGTCTCGTATTTTAGTTGGGTCAGACTTGGGGTTATGTCACTAATCACATCTTATTTTCAAGTTGCTAATTTGGATTCAAATATAATCCAACTAGCTATATAGGTTACCACTATAATTACTTTAGGTCAATAATTTTGATTTCGGATCATTTTAATTAACAAAACAAATTAAATCCAAACCAGATTTATTTTAATCCTTTTCGAAGTAGTTTGAATATGTATCTAATTTATTGTGCCATATTCACTCTATAAATTCAAGTCAAGACAGTGACATGTTAATTAATTTCTTACTAACACCTTTCAGAACTATATATTGCATACATATTTTTAAATCGAATAAAATACAAGTTCAAAACTTTTTTCAATTAATTCAGGTTCATTTTCATAAGTTATAAGTTATTGTAATAAATCAAAACCAAAACCAAATCATATTAGAGAAGATGACAATTTGTTTGAATATTGATAGGCATAAAATATATATACATTTACACATGTTCGATCCATATTTTATCCTGAAAATACTCTAAATATCTTGTATTTTGATATATAAATGTTATATATTACACCTGGAATCAAGTTACTACATTTGATTACTTTAAATTGCAGAAAATAGTGAAAACATATCAAAATACGGTCTTCCAAAGCCCAATGCGGAAGCACGGATTCCGATACGGCCAAAATAAGTAGTTAAAAGGATTACTGGACACATGACAATTTTTAAAAGCTATAATTAGGGCTGTCAAAAAAGCTCGTAGCTCGTGACTCGCTCGTGACTCACATCTAGCTCGATCGGTAACAGCTCGTTCGATAGTGGACCGAGCTGTTAATGAGCTGGCTCGCTAACAGCTCGGACCAAAATTAACAAGCTGAGCTAAGGCCTAGCTCACGAGCTAGCTCGGCTAGGATTTAATTTGTGAATTTGTATGAATTTGTGTGTATTTTATACTGTCAAGTTTGGTCCAGCTCGGTTCAGCTCGGTCCAAAAATGTTTGTAAAATTTATTTTCTTCTTAAAACAAGGTCCAACCAAACCCAGTGAGCCAGCTCGTGGCTCGTGAGTTGACTTGCGAGCTGGCTCGTTACGAGTTTGAGCTGAGATTTTAGCTCGCGAGCTATTAACGAGCTGGCTCACTAACAACTCGGTCCAGAATTAATGAGCTGAGCCAAGGCTCAGCTCGGCCCAAGCCAGCTAATTTACAGCCCTAAGTATAATAAGATTTTCATCAAAAATTTGTGCCAGTGCGAAAGCACGGATCTCAATGCGGCCTGCATTCTGGTCGCACAGGAAAAGTCCGAGCGCAGTGCGGATGCACTCAGTTCGGCCGAAATTTCAGCTGCCGACACAGTTTCATATTTTGGGCATAACTTTGTCATACGAACTCCGTTTTGGGCGTATGACCACTTTTCAGAAGTTAATGAGGAGATCTACAACTTTCATGAAGGAAGAAAATGCAAATTCGGAATGTAGAATCAAGTACGGACGCACTAAGCCCGCATTCTGACTAAAAATGTAGTTTCGTTATTTTTGGAAATCCAGATTATGCCCCGTTGGCCAGGTTTAGTGGTTTTAATTATAGAAAACGTGTGGGACAAGTGTTCAACTGCTCCCCATATTTTTAGGCAATATGGTAGGCTATTTAAAGGGGAGAATTCTGCTGATTCTTCCATCTCTCTCCATATATCTCCATCCATCCTTCCATATCTCTTAATTGGAGCTAAGGTGAAATTAAGAGCTGAGATTTGGAGAAGAAGAGCAGAATTCTCAGAACAAAGTAAGCAAAGCAAGAGTTCTTCATTGTTGTAAGGGTTGTAATCATTTCTCTTTCAATTTCTCTTTGTTTTAGGAATTTTGTAATGAATTTTCTGTGTAAGTTTTCCATCTCCATGAGATGCTAACTTTCTCTCTAGGAGTTTAGGTCAATGCATGAACTTGTTTAATTTTATCTTATTCGGTTATTTGTTTTTATTATGATTGTTTATTTGAGATTTGATTGTTAATTTCTGTGATTTATCATTTGTGTTTATTACATAATTAGTACTTGAATTGTAGTTATCCCGTTTTAGATTCGAAAGAACCAAAATTAACTAGGATCAATAGAATAGTACCAAATAATGAATGCAAATACCCTAGGTTTGGATTAGGATCTAACCAATTTATAATCTAAACCGGAACTACAGAAATTAAGATTAAAAACTTGATGAAGGACTTAATGGTGAAGTCAAACCCTAATTAGGACATCTCAAATCGAATCGGATATTGGTATGATAGACTTAATTGTGAAGTACTAATGTTTGAGGAGAGGAGAGACTAACAAGAGCTTATGGTCTAAGTAGCTAGGGTGATGGACTTAATCAAGGAGTCCGAATGACTTAGATACATTATTAATTCACGAAAGTGACCTTTAATAACATATTAGATTAAAAACCTCGTCAAATCATACATGAATTTAAACAAATACCGATTAGATAAAATTATCAAGAGAATGTAGACTGAATGCCCCTAGATCTCCTTAACTTGAAAGCAAACCAATTTTTCTTTCCTTTATTTACTTATTAATTGTTTAAAAACTCCTCTTTTTCGGGCATTGAACCCAAAATTAGGAATTATTAGAACAACCCCCTCATTTACTTTATTGCATTTTACTTTATTTTTTTTTCCTGAAATTAATTGTAAAAGTTTAAACTAAGTCTTAACCTTACTCTCTGTGGTTCGACACCCTAAGTACTACTTTGATAGGTTGTGCGCTTGCAATCAACCCTTTCATTGAGTATTAAGATTTATAAATTTAAAAAATAAAAGAGTATAAACAAAGCACAATTTCGTATACTTAAAATACTCAACAAATATATATAGATGGCTGGATTTCATATTTTATATTTTTTTTTCCTTTTGGTTCTCTCTAATAATTTATGAAAGAAAGTAAAATTTATTGAAGAATGGTTCGAAATATCATCTGTGCTTTAGGAATGGCAACATAATAGTTTGAAGGTGCTCTTATTAATACCAAATGTGCTCTTATTCATAAAAGACATGAGGCCTTAATAACATAATAGTTTAAAGGTGAGATAAAAAATAATTTCAAGAAGGTATGAGAAATTTAAATCTATAAATGCCTATCAACAATATTAATTGCTGATATACAATTATGAAAGCACCTATATATAATAATTCATAAAAAGTTTGCTGAAAGATATTAATTTCGGTCATCATGACATTATATTGTCTGAAGAACAATGGTGCAATATTTATTTATATATGTTACACTAATTCAAATGAAATCCATATTTTGAACTTATTCATTCCATTGTATACACTTAATTTATGCAAACTGCCCCCTCATTTTGGTACAGATCAGTAACTGCGTGGTCCAGTACCATAAAAAAAGTGGCGCCGTGCCTCTTTCTTGGTCACGTACCATTCAGAGACATTATAACACTGATCTGCATGTCTATATCATTTTCCTCAAAATTAAACTTCACCAAATTGATCGAATTCGAACCCAAAGCAATCATTGAAAGAAGCTCTCTGGGGAAAGGAAAGGACTTGTCTCATTGGAGTAGTGGCTAGCAAATCCTGTCCATTAAATTGTCTCGGCCTTTTCCAACAAATTAATACTTTTAATTGAGAATTGAATTGAATTGATCCATGACCTGCATGTACGAGCCCATCACTTTAGCTATATATTACAAATTAAACAATTAATTTGCATACTAGCTAGCTAGTGTCTTTTAATTAAATGAACTTAATATTTACGCAGTAACAAATTAAATGAAGATTGTTACTTCTTAGTCATTGCTTTTAATAAATTTCAGAACTAGGATATCATACTTATCATACTTGTATATATAATTGGTTTAATTTCTTTTATCGTTCCATCTTGTTTTGTTTAAATTTGTTGAGGATTGTAACAAATTTAGATTTTAATTAAATTTCTGTTTGTGTTATATCTTAATAACCATGCATGCATGTATATTTGATTTGCAATCATATCTGTTTGTTGCAGAGAAAGGTAGTATAATATATACTTATTGACCTTCATATTTTTATAAGATGACAATTAATATTACGTTAGAATAGATGCAACTACCTTATTGCTAATTATAATACTTCAACTATGATTTATATTTTGTTTGGTTTATCATCACTTCCTTTCTTTTATTATGGTTCTAAATAGAACATCTACATATTTTGTATGGAATTAAACAATGTGTGTAATGTTATCTTAATATTAATTTCTATGAAATTACGAATGTATTAGTGTATGTATTGAGTTTTAAACTTTTTAAAATTTAATCTCTCTCATTTGGTTTAATCGAACAAATCGAAATATAATTTTGTTAGATATATAGTTCGGTTGTTATTTAGTTGGCCATTTTAATTCCGTTGGTCCCGTTGGATTTTTTAAAATCAATATATTTTTTTATTTGACTATTTTATTTCGGTTTCAACCGAACTGATCGTTTAAAGACACCTATTGCCATTGTGTATATATATACACTAAAGAAAGGATGCGTTATTGACAATGCAAATGGAGGGAATGTAGGGGACAAGGGGCACATCACATGGTGTGTCCGGGTCCGTGTCCGTGTGCCTAAAAAAGAGAAGCATCTACCAAAGCAAAAAAAAAAAAAAAAAAGCAACTTAAAAGAGAAAGAAAGAATGACTTCAGGATTATTTATATTGACAATTGCATAAAGTTTAGTTTAAATTAATTTACATACAATTTGATGTGTATTTTTACCATCTATCGAGTGATGATGGTGCCTTTATTAATTAAAAAAGGTTAATTTCAAGAAATAGATATTTCAATAGTGAATATTTTATATAGATGACTTCAAAATGTTATTTAAGGTTGATGCACCCTGAAACGCATGAACCAACAATAATTCAATTCTTTTGCATATCCAAAGAGACCAAACGTCACTTTCATTACTCTTTTTTATTCAACAAATTAACTAGAATTCTCCACAAAACTAACTTGATTACATAATCTTTGCCATGAGAGATTTCGGTACAAATAGTCGAATACGAATCATAGTGACAACACAAATAATTCAAGTTCGGTTCGGCAGAGTTAAAAGTTCGTAATTTGGATATAATTCGGAAATAATTTGGCACCACAAGGAAGCCAAAAAAAATTCGTGTTTTTTTTTTTTTTGTATTTTATTCGCAAATAATTCATGAATTCGCATTTTATTCGCGAATAAAATGTATTATACGTTTCTTGTGTTTTATTCGGTGTTCGGTACAGAAATGTAAAAACAAACCGAATAAAATGCAAATTTTTGTGAATTTATTGCTAGTTGTGTCACTATGATATGAATAGCTTTGACAACATCTAGGCACATGAAACAAGACCGGTACACTGGTACACTTATTTATCTGGAAATGATCACTCACGCACCATACGTCTATATACCAGTACTTGATCGAACAGCACAAAAGGTGAATGAGGGATCAGGATTTAATTTTTATTGATCCGTACTGTCAGGTCCCAGAATGCAGATAATTTATTTCTTTTAAAAGTTCTCTCATATAGGATTTTTTTTTTCTTAAGAGTCTGTTTATAAAATATTATTTAATTAAAATTTACTTTTCTCTCTCATACATTATTATATGATTTTCTTAGTTAGGTTTATAAAACAAATTAATATTCTGACATCATTTGTGTTTCGTCACATTTTCATATTATTATTAAATAATATAATAATAAAATATTTTATTATATTATGAAAATCTACCAACATTGTTTGTACCAATTTACTTTACCCGGTTTCACAAGTTCCATTGACAAACTACTTAAAAAAAAAAGGTTATTTTGGCAATTAACATTTTATCTTTATTTTCACAAAATCACAAAAATTACACATGAACTGGTACCATTTGTTAAAAATTGCATATGGTCATTTACCCTTATTCTCAAGTAGACGCAACATTTTATTTCCCAAGAGGATAAAGGAAATATGTTAGAGAGATGCATAACTTTCTAGGATAAAGGCCACCTATTTCCAAAACTAAATACTCTCCCCCAATTCCCAAACAAAATTCACTACTCTCTTTCACTTGTTCTCACCAGAGAGCAAGAGAAACCAATGGTTGTTTGAAAAAGACATCAATGTAAAATTTCATCTTTGCTACCAGTTCGGTCAGCTTGAAAGTAATTGAGCACCAAAACACCAAACCAAGCCCATACATCATGGATTTTGATTTGACTAAACAAGAAACAAAGCAAGGTATAGTGATAGTGATATGCTGGTTCCTTCAAAAGTTCATGAATTCCTTACCCTCGTTAAGATGAAGAGGGGTACTACATGATACTTTCATTAAAATAGGAGAATATCTCATACTAAATTTGAGAAATACAATGATACTTTCATTGAAATAAAGAAAATGAAATATAAGAAAGATTTTCTTAAAGGGGGAACTAAGAAGCTTTTAAGTTTTAATGGGGAAATCGATTCAGTAAGTTTTAATGGGTACATCAACAGTTACTCCAAGTTAATAATAATAAAAAAAAAAAAAACAGAATTATCTTGATAACTAGTACTAACCGCTATTGTTTTGTATCAAGCCGAAGACCTCATGCAATGGCTTCCTGTAGAAAGAACACGCCTTCATATATACAAGTACAAATCACAGGTGTTCAATTAATGAAGGAGCATGCCTTTCAATTAAAATGTGCTTTGCATAGAATTGACAAAGAAAAACTGGAAAGCATGAGACTAACAACATAACTATTAGCATTGCACTAGTGACCTTGTGTGCATTTCTATCAAACCCGAACAACATACCATGACTAAAAATTTCTAGCATAATTCCAGACTACTTTACAAATGAAATTACACCAGAACTTACAACCAACTAACTAGTCATAACCAAGATTAGTCAGCTGCTTATATAATAACAAAAAGGCTAAAAAGAAATAAATATAGTAGTAATCTGCTAACAATACACAATTCATCATACATACAGAACAAACTATTCTTCAATAGGAAAGAGCTTCTTCCAAGCAGTAGCAGCAACTATCCAATTTGACCAGATTGGTCAATTAGCGTGCCAATCTGATCCCCAGCAATGGCTCTCGAGATGTTACTGGGCTCCAACAGATTAAACAAGACAACTGTATAGAAGAAGAACTTCTTATTTAGACAACAAATTTACAAAAAATAAAAATAAATAATTACAGCACATGAAGTGTGAGGTGAGACCTGGAATATTATTCTCCTCACAGAAAGCAACAGCTGTGGTGTCCATAGGAGTGTAGCCTCTAGAAACAAACTCTCTGTATGAGATGTGCTCAAACCCTGGGCTGCTGTTATTGCCACTCCCAGGATGACACCCACTGTACAAAGCATCTACAGTGGTACCTTTCAGGACAGCATCAGCATTAACTGTTACCATTCAATTCAGTTCAATCAATCAATTAATTAATTATAAGCTAGCAATGAGGACATTGTAGTATACTACTACTACTTACTTTCTGAAGCTCTGAGGGCAGCAGCTGCATCAGTGGTGAAGAGTGGATTGCCGAGGCCAGAAGCAATGCCACCAAAAATGACAACCCTCCCTTTGTCAAGATGGCTGATAGCTTTTCGCCTGATGTATGGCTCAGCCACCTCTTGCATTGTCAGGTTTGTCTGCACGCGTGTCGCCACCCCGATCTTCTCCAACGAAGCCTGCAGCACCATCGCATTCATCACTGATGCCATCATGCTGTTGAGTCACTATTATGTCAGTCCACTCAAGGTAAGGTGCCTTAATTAACCTCAAAATCAATGTCAAAGAATATATATATAATTACCATACCACTGGTACAAGGGGTTTTGGCAGTAGTAATACAGTCTTGGTTGCAGCTTTTGGATGTTTAAGTTAGCTGATCTGGATCTTTTTTGAATGCTATTTCTCTTTTGTTATGATAGCAGGTAGTGATGAGATGTGTAAGGATGCTAAAGTACTGATATCTGGTTTGTATTAACAGGATTGGTACCAACAGTTTGGTACCGATTCCTGTAACTAAGTACTGATATCTGGTTTGGTACCCACTTCAATTAAAAAAATACATATATATTATTACCATATTTGGTAGGTGGCAGCTCTATCAACAGCAGTAGACGCAATCCAACTTTCACCACAGAATATATTTCTGCCTCCAACAACAACTGCAACCTAATAAAACCAACACAAACTGTTTTTAAAGGAAAAAAAAAAAAAAAAAAGATATTTGGGGCTATGCATGCACCTAGCAGTAGAAATGATACGAACCTGTATACCCTGGCGACTGGCAACCTGAATTTCTCTTGCAATTAGCATAACAACCTAATAAGAGAAAGCATTTTGTCTCTCAATAATTTAATGAATTAACTAAAATGTACCAATTTAGGGGGAATAATGATAATAAAAAAAGAAAAAAGTAAAGACCTTGGGGTCAACATTGTGGGGTGCGGTACCAGTACCAGTACCAGCAAGAGCAGCGCCGCTGACCTTGAGAAGAACTCTCTTCCACTTGCACCTGGGGACATTGAACACACGCATAGCAGGGGCAGAAACAGCATACCTCTTCGAGTTCCGGACTGGGACAGGAGTGCCAGAAGCGGAAGCAGAGGGAGACCCATCATCGTCAGCATTAGTAATAGGAAGTGGTATAGAAACAGGAATTGGAGAGCCTCCTCTTGTAGCAGCAGCAGCAGCAGCAGCAGAGGAGGATGAATTGTTACTGTTATTGTTATTGGTAGATGAAGAAGAGGAGACAATAAGGTGGAGTTTAGAGAACCAAGGCCAGTGACTGGTAGGAGTAGAAGATGAAGAGAGACGATGACATTCAACCTTAAACCTCTTTTTAAGATTATCGATCTTATTCTTGCATTGCTCTACAGTTTTATTACTGGTAGGAGTAGTAGTATTAACAGCAGCAGCTACATCCTCCCAATCACGACCGCGTAAGTTGCCGCGGTTAAGAAGTTCAAAGCGGTGAGTGTAGGCATCGAGAAGGGCTTCAATGGCACCATCGCTCCACTCCTCGCGATCCTTGCGGTAGACATCGCCGCTGCTGCCATGGGTTCCGCTTGGTTGCTTCTTGGGCAGCAGCGACAGCGAGTAAGGAGAATCAGCAACGAGATCCTTTTTCTTTTGTGAAGAATTATTGTGATGAGGCGGCTTCCTCCTCTTGGCCTTGGATTCTGAATCGTTTCCGCCGTCACCGTCACCGTCACCGTCACCGTCACCGAGAAGAGCGAAGTCCTCGTCCTCCTCCTCGCACGACGTCATTGAAAGAGAGAGTTGTCGACGGAGAAGAGCTGCGGCGTTAGTCAATCCAATCAATACCTAGCTAGGGTTATGTTAGTTATGTTAATTCCATTCCATCCGATTTCAGATCATTCAATCAATCTTTATTTGGGGTGAATTTTTAACAGATTGCTTTTCGCTTCATGCATCACTGTCTTCTCATTCTATAGTTCATGCGCTGCATTAAGTCAAATATGTCTTGTCTGTCAGAATCAGTGGATGGATTCCATCAAAACTAAAATAAATCTCCAAACATAATACACCCGCATCTTGATTCTTGACTCCATTTTTTTTATTGTACCCTCACAAAAAAAAGTAAATAACAAATCTGCCCTCGGTACCAATTTTTTTTAAAACTGCCCCAACCACCCAACGATGGTGCGGTCAGCTTATTTTAGCAAATCGCCCAACATTTGTACGGCTAGCTTCCAATTTTTTTTATACCAAACCGACTGGTGTTTTGAGGGTCAACTACAATATTTTTTTTTAGAGATTTTAATATTGTAGATCACATGGTTGGAAAAAATAATGATGTGTTTATGAATGTACATTAGTTTGGATATTATATAATAGTAAAATAGGACGATTTTGACCATTTAATACCTAATATGCAATACAAAGAAAAATATTTATTTAAACATCTTTCCATTTAATAAATTTGTATGTTACAACATGAATAAAAAAAAAGTAATCTTCATTGATTAAATGATGTGAAAAAAAACAATCAATTCATTAATCTTTCCACGACACATGATGTGCACATAGTAATATACTGAGCACATTATAAATAAAATAATAAATAAATAAGACCCTAAACTTGTTATAAATTTTTATTTTGGCATATGGGGTTGGTGAAGAAAATTGAGGACATAGTGTTAAATTGAACATTTTGTTTGTTATAAAATTGAACATCTTTCATTTTCCTTTCTCAGATGAAAATATTAAGATCTCTAAAAAAAAAGGTTACTATAGCTGATCGCCCAAACACTGGGCAGTTTGGTAAAAAAAAGAAAATTTGAAGCTAATCGTCCCATCATTGGGCAGTTGGGGCATTTTTTTAAAAAAAATTTGGGACCGAAGAGAGATTTGCTATTTACTTTTTTTGTGAGGGTATTAACGGTATCTTGACATTCTGCCAATATTTATTTAATAAAAAAATATATTACTTTTTATTTTGATGCAAAAAATTACGTATTGAATATTGATCGCTGAATATATTTAAAATATTAAATATGAAGTAAAAATAAAATTGACAATGTATATCAAGTTAAAATGTCTTATATCCCAAAACAACAAACATGAAAATAAAAAAATAAAAAATGTGTTATGATGATTGGTCAAGGCTGACACAACACAGCTGGCCAATCATGAGCTGACACGTAGACATAGGGACTGCACTCCGGGTCCCACTCAAATAAAACAGCCTAGTGAAGGCCAACATACACACTGAGTCAAGCAAGACATACAAAGAAGCCCAATTGTTATTTACATTGCTTAGATTGATTATGAACACCATTAAAAACGTACCAATTATTATATTATCATTCTTCTAAACAACTAATTAACTTCATGTAGATTAAGCAAATGCAAAAGTGAGTCCTTTGTTTTTTTTGAAAGAGAAAAAATGCAAAATATTAAAGGCTTGTAGGGAATAGGGACTATATTAAGCAAATGGACCCTACTACTATTCAATTTTTGCCAAAATAAATAAATAAAGCCTTGCTTCTGTTACATATCCATTTGGCAACTCTTTTCATGTTCATTGGAAAAGGGATGAAAAATGAAACGAAATTAATTACTTATAATAATTTAAAGTGGTTCTCATTGTAACAAGCTAGATTTAAAAAAAAAAAAAAAATTACTCGTCATTTAGGTGATCAATTTTATCTATATTTAGAATAATCAAATTGTAGTGCTTAGTAGTGCTACTAATCAATGACAACAATTAATATTTATATAATACATTGATTATTTAAGGCACTTACTGTACCTTTCTTTATCTCAAGTCATAGTACCGTACTGTTAAGGCACTGTACATTTCAATCTGTTCCATAATATGGGCTTTTTCTCAAAATTTTCTAATGTGTATATTTATGAGATAATATAATGTTAACATGCATCAAATTAATTATACTGGCTGTTCAATGCCAAAGAGCAACTTTGAATTGAATTGTACAGTACGTGCATACTGTATAACTGTGTGTGTTATTGTCTTATTGATATCTGGTAGACTGGTACGTAGATGGTAAGACATCTTTGGTACTCGATCATTAGCCTAATTCCAAACTATCACAGAACAATCAATTGCAGTTGGGTTGTAAAGAATTAATTTGTTCCCAAACTATGTAAAAAAGAGCGCTTTCAATGATTTGATTACTGAGCTTGAACTTATTGATGTCCCCATCAAAAACAGAAAATTCACATGGTGTAACAAAAGGCCAACTCCATCTCTGTCTAAAATAGATAGAGCTTTTCTCACAGAGGAATGGTCCACTAGCTTTCCTTCCATCTCCCTCACTGCCTTGGAGATCATTGTGTCGGATCATGCGCCATTGCTTCTCACATGTAAGCAGCCACCTAGTGGTCGAAAACAGCACAAGTTCGAGAATTTTTGGCTTCCTTTTCCTCAAGTAAAGAATATAGTAAGCAGTGTGTGGCGCAATTCAGAGGCTCCTGGGGTTTCGGTGGTTAATACTCTAAACCAGCGAATTACTCGATTACACCAACAGTTGAGGGTTTGGCATTCACAGACACACTCTCACATTGAAAAAGAACTTGCCTCTTGCAAAGAACGCATCTTAGCATTGGACCAATTGGAGGAGGAGATGCCACTGTCACAGCAACAATTCTCTTTACGGCAATGGTGCCGAGAAAGAGCATACTACCTTGCACAATCTATTGAGACTCGATGGAGGCAAAGATCGAGATGTCGATGGCTTGCAGAAGGTGATAACAACACCAAATTCTTTCACAACTATGCATCCTCAAGATTGAGAACTAACACAGTTCAAACCTTGGTAGTTGATAATATGCAAGTAACTGATGCAGTTCAAATCCGTAGCCATTTCCGCAATCACATGTGCTTCCTACTTGGTACTCATGTACCAGTGGAGAATTTCAACCCAGCAGTACTCTATGATGTCGGCCCAGACTTAAATGCCTTACAAAACCCATTTTCAGAACAGGGAATTGAGGCCACTGTTTTTAATCTTGCGAACAATCGGGCATCGGGACCTGATGGGCTGCCAAGTGAATTCGCGAAAACCTATTGGGATGATATTAAGTCTGATATTTTTCAAGTTCTCACTGATTTTTACCATGAGCAAATTGATCTCACACCTCTCAACACGGCCAACATTGTGATGATACCCAAGAAGCCGGGGGCTGTCGAACTAAAAGATTTTCAGCCTATAAGCATCATTAGCTTGATACCTAAAATCATTTCAAAAGTTCTTGCATCAAGGCTTGCAGGTTATCTATCTCAACTTATCTCTATTAATCAATCTGCTTTTATTGGGGGCCGACAAATTTCAGAAAATTTCCTGGTTGTTCGCGAGATTTTGCACCATGTTACAAATACTCAGCAGTCGGCAGTATTTTTTAAGATTGACTTCGCAAAAGCCTTTGATTCTATTAATTGGGAATTTCTATACCATGTTATGCACACAAGGGGCTTCCCGTTAAAATGGATTAGGTGGATTAAAACTCTGTTCCAAACATCCACTTCAAGGGTTATTATAAATGGCGAAGAGTCAGATTACTTCTCACACAAGCGCGGGCTACGCCAGGGTGACCCGCTTTCTCCAATGCTATTTCTAATAGCAGCTGATGTTTTACAGCGTATGATTTGCCGGGTTAATGGGATACTGGTTAGGCCGATTTCAGCTAGGCTTGACAGCCCCATTCTTGCTTTCCAATATGCTGACGATACGGCGATTATTGCTAATGCTGACCTGATTACAATGATCTCCCTCAAGCTGGTTCTTAGACTATTCTCGAAGGTGTCGGGCTTACAAATTAATTTTGACAAAAGCTCATTCTACCCAATCAACCTAAACCACACTGAGTCATTGATGATAAGTGCAGGTATGGGCTGCACCTGATCTGACCTACCTCTTTCCTACCTAGGCATGCCTCTTACCACTCGAAAACCATCAAAACAGGACTTCATTCCTTTGCTTGAAAAAATAGAGTCTCGAATTGAAGGGTGGACAGGTAAAATTTTATCCAAAGGTGGAAGGCTGCAACTTATTAAGTCGGTGTTGTGTAGTGTACCGATATACATCATGACTTGCTTCCTGGTTCCGAAATGGGTGGTAAGAAGGATTGAAGCCCTGTGCAGAAACTTCCTTTGGGGTAAAATGCAGGGCCAAGGCAGAGGACTATGCTTGATTAGTTGGGAATCTATCAGTATGCCTAAACACCTTGGAGGCTATGGTATCCCAAATTTGGAGTTGAGAAATAAATCTCTCTTGCTTAGATGGTGGTGGAAAGCAACAGTCCAAACCGATAGTTTATGGTACTCGGTTATAAGACTGATTTGTAAGCATAGACCACATGAACTATACCCTAAGACTTGGTTGGTTAATGGCTCATTCTTTTGGAACCAATTAATCATACTACAACCACTTTTTCAATGGTCCACGAAATGGTTTGTTGGCAATGGTGAAAAAATCTCATACTGGTACGATTGTTGGGACCAACTTCCATTGAGGCATATGAAGGATGGCTTACCAAGGCAGTTTCTCAACACATCTCCCTTAAGAATGCATTTTCAGCTGGTTCCCCTGTTGCTGCTGACATTACTGGTACGGTACCGATCTTCTCAGAATTTGACGATATTCTACAATGGCGTTGGACAGCCACTGGGGAATACTCGGCATCTTCATTTTATAAGATTATAATCGAAACTGGAAGATTAAAATGGGAATTTAGGGAAATTTGGAAGGCAGCAGCACCTTCAAAGGTTCAAATTTTTTCTCATCTGTTGCTCATGGATAGGCTACTAACCCGTGAGAGATTGCAGAGATTGAGATTTAATTGCGATTTTCATTGTGTGATGTGCGACACTTGCTCACTAGAATCAGCTTTTCACCTATTTTTCCAATGCCCAAATGCAAAGGAGGTGTGGAGTCGATTTGTCAATTACCTACAAGAGGGAGAGGCTGTGTGTGATACATGGGAGATATCAAGCAAATACTGTGGCTGTGCTAGGGGTCGACAACAGCATTGGATATCCACCTTCATGTCTGTGCTATGGTCGATATGGAAACAACAAAATGAGGTGATTTTCCGAAACAAAAAACGACCGTCCTGGTTAGTTGCAAATCAAGCAATTGAAGAGGCACAGTTGTGGCAGCAGTTTTGTGGGAAGGGGCATAGAAAGGTCCCAAGGATTGTTCTGGGGGTTGATACGATTAATCAGGGAATTGCTCCCATCACTTAATCATGTAATAGAAGTGCTTAGAATCTGTTGTTGTAAACATCTTTATTAATATAGTCTTGGTAGCCACTACCAAGTTTTCAAAAAAAACTATGTAAAAAATGCAATTCGGTCTTTAAACTGGTTTAAATTTATCATAATGATGAACGAGGCTCTAGCATAATATAAGTAATTTTTTTTCAATAAATTGTTAATATATTGGTTCCTTTTCTTTTTCAGATGCAAAACAATCTAATGTCCCGGTGTTAATTGCACTAATATCCGCATAAAAAGGAACACAAGCAAGCCGATACAATCTCAGAACAATGTGATGTACACAACTACACGTGCCGCTTTTGCCATTATGAAAACCCGAAACGGGGCACACCTAAAGGCGCTGTTAAAAACCTGTTAGCCTCAACACCTCGTAAGACTAATTCCAGAGGCACTTCAGAAGAGGCCGCTACTACTATGCCTAAGATGCTAATAACTAGTTTTTTAATCGTTTAAACAACAATTAATCGTATTACAATTCTCTTCACATCAAATTAACTCTTGCTTTCAATTGCAAAATCTTACACAACCGTCAGGCTTTGGCATCTCTTGCTTTCACTCGCAAAATCTTACACAACCGTTAGG
Source organism: Carex cristatella (assembly GCA_024447775.1). Classification (NCBI taxonomy): domain Eukaryota; kingdom Viridiplantae; phylum Streptophyta; class Magnoliopsida; order Poales; family Cyperaceae; genus Carex; species Carex cristatella. The sequence goes on along the minus strand of JAJHPF010000001.1, from coordinate 139,643 downwards.
CTTTGGCATCTCTTGCTTTCAATCGCAAAATCTTGAGCAAATCTTGCAAAATCTTACAGAAACATGTCTAACATGTGCAAATCTAGTTATCTGAGTTACTGTGCAACTTTTTACTGGTAATTACTGTGACCTATACCAGTATTATGTGCAAGTCTTTTAATGGTTGAAGTAAATCAATCCATGTTGATTCACTGACACAGCGATGAACAAAGAATTGAATCCATGTTATTGTAATGAGACACATTATAAATACCTTTGTCCAATCCTTCCCAGATTCAGCCTCGTAGGACTGTTTTGTAATTGCTAACCAAACACAAATCTTTCAAATCCAATCATAATCTTTTTAGATAGATGATCTAAAAAGGGGATCTGGTTTCGTTCTTAGATAAAGATGATAACCAAAATTACCATGCCCTATACCAGATTTATTCACACAATAAAGGTTGGTTCAAGCCCTCACTACCAGCTCTCAGATTTAATAATACAACAACAATGCTCAGTTTCATGTTTTACATTTACAAAATTCCAATTTTTCAAAAGAAAAATATTTTTTTATGAAATAAATGCAAAATTGCTATGAAATACAACCAAATCAGATAGGAGGGAGAGGGAGAAAGGAAGCGCTTACAAAGAATGGGAGGAACTTCGAAAGGGATAGAAACTTCGGTAATCAAAACTATCTCAAAAACACCAAATTGAACCCCCCCCCGACAACTATGATTGGGATTTACATGGCTAACAATCCTTGCTTTAAACTTGGTTAACAAAGAGTGGATATTCTGAAAATTTCAGAAAAAAATCAACTGGTAGGTTACCAACCACTGAAGGTAGCTGGTGAGTTTAAAGCAAAAGGTAGCCAATTTCAAAAACAATTTCTGAAATAAATGCAAAATTGGTATGAAATACAACCAAATCAGATAGGAGGGAGAAGAACCTCGAAAGGGAAAGGGCAGCTGCAGTGGTGGAGATGCGTTCTCCTCAGGGAGAGGTGTCGGCGCCAGCAGTACACAGCGCTACAGTAATTTTGTGTTAAATTCAGAAAAAAATCAGCAATTTTACTTCATTCATTATGGACTAAAATAAAATTATGAAATGAAAAAAGAAGAAAGCAGCTTTAGGCCTTCTTGGCAACATTAAGTGGTACACACCGCACTACAGTAATTTTGTGTTAAATTGCACTGCATCATTTGCTTCTGCCCTTCTTTTTTCTATCTAGTAATTCACCTAAGCAACTACCAATCACAGTTGAGCAATATACCTATTAACATCTATATATATAAATATGTCATTTAGAGAGAGTAATCACGCTTGCTTAAAAGAAGACTGACTGATAAGACAAATACATCTGTTAACATTACACTTGTGACATTTCCTACCAAAATTCCACAGCAATTCCCAAAATGACCTTACACAAAACACTTAACTTAAACCCCCTATAAGTTGTAATCAATCAATTAATCAAAACCAAAAACTATTAAAACATGTATCAGTTAGAAAGCAGGAGCGAGTCTTTTCAAAGCCTCAAGAATGCCATAGTAATAATTCCAATGTGGATGCTGATCTAGTGTAATAGCAGATTGCCCAAATGGGTTTTCCTTCACAAATTCTGGAATGTTCTCAACTGCAGCTATTTTTTCTAAATATTTCCTGAGTTCTCCTCCTCCACCTGCTCATAACAAATTTATTATAAGAATTAACCAATAAGATCATGCATTTATTATTAACATTTATTATTTTGCAAATGAAACAAGTAACAAACCCACCCAAGGAATTGTCCTCTTTGTTGTAGAATGTGTATGGATATGGAAAAATCGCTGTGTAAGGCTGCAATAGAAATTTAGACAAGTATTAATTAGAGATGATTTTAATCACCAAAAAACTTAAAATGCCAGGATATCTGCATGCATTATTGTCCCTATAAAAATGGTCAACAGGGTATTTTTTAAATAATGATAAATTGATCCTTCATACTAGGTTTGGAAATCATGAACATATATGCACAATTGTGATCATTTTTGCTTTACTAATCCTTGATTTCACATCCTGTAAATAACCAACAGATGCTAATGCTAATGGTTATATAAACTTATAACTCAGTAAGATGTTGAGATAAATTGCAAACTAAATGAAGCTGTTGGTATTCTCAGCTGCTGCTACAAGTAAAAAAAGTAAAAAATAAAAAGGGTTGTAGGTCAAGCAACATACAGGGTTACGCAAGGCCTTGCAAGGGGAATCGTCAACAAGAAGCGTATTAGATGGTGTAAATCGCCCCTTTTCCCATGGCAAATTAGCTTCAACCTTTTTCCATAGTTTGTTTAATTCTTTAAAAAACAAGGGCTTTTGTTCCACTGTTTTAAACTTTGTATCTGTGCATTTTGATTGGTCCTGTGAGTAATTAAGGCAAATAAAATGAAAAAATGTCAATAAAGCTCAAGGAAGAGAATTTAAAATGTATATAACTGAAGACTAAATAAATGTTGTGTACCCAACAAAATAATAGCTTCTTTCTCATTTCTCCAAAAAGATGGTAGACAGCTTCCTCTAGGTTATGCCTGCAGAATCAGAATTTATATATATCAGTAGGAAGATCGAACTTATGTTGAAAATTGAGACTAGCCGAAACACAACAGAAATGGTGCTTCAAGAAAACACATACCTGCTTCTATATAGTATTTATATAATTCAAAGATCAAACTTACTGCTTTCTTGATGACCAAACTCCAACTTCGAAGTTTGCGAAACAAAACTTGAGAAAATCAACACAGAAGGGCCTCTTGAAACCTGACAGACATAAAAGAAAAGAAAATTAAAACCAAGTAAATACATTACTCTGTAGTATAAGAAGTACAGAGTAATAATTGTTTTGTTACCTAATTTGCCGCTGATCTTGAAATCTGCATATTGTTGACATCTATAATCTGAAGTAATATCAACTAATATCCCATTTATATCAAGAACTAGAAGATTTTTCTTGCATGGTGGCGGCAATTCTTTGCACAGAAGGACATTGCTACATGTAGACGAAACTTCTAGTTCTGGATGTACCTCTTCGGCCATCTCATTAATGGCAGCTTCCTTTGGATTATGCTCATGACCTGATGACATAATATCTTTTTCATCACCTTCCCTTTTCTTTTTGGTATTCCCTCCCTCATGACTGCCACTCCATATATCTTTTTCACCTGTTTGTAAAAAGGTATATAAAAGTTAATTGAAGACACAAGTATCAGTACCTGTTTGCTCATAGGACAAAGTACCCTAATTTTAGTTAGCTATATCTATATATAATGGGCTGATTGGTATGGTAAGAAAGACCATGTAATCACCTACCTGGTTTCTCTGCAATCTCCTTGTGTGAAAGCGAAACTTGATTTCTATCTTCTACTTGAGGTTTATGCTTAAGGATTTCTGTGAACTCAGAATCATGCCTGGAGTTGTTTACAGATTTCTCTTTCTCTTTCTCCAAGCAGAGAGCAGCTTCTTTAATATATTCAGCTTCACAAACTGTTATACTAGTATCATTCCTCTCTGCTTTTCGAGATGCTCCCTTGGCATCACAATAGCTCTTATCAATTGATGGTCGATTTTCACCATGACCTGTCACTAACTTGACTTAGTTGAATTTCTATTCTCAGTCTTCTGTTTTAAAGTTATGTAATGCCTATAGCAGGAAAGGAAAGGTATTCAATTTACTTAAGAGAATTTGATCTGGTAACAAAATTTAAATGAGCATATAAATATGAACAAATATTAAATTATACACTTAATTTAATTTCTCAAGGAATTAAGCTTCTTAACTCTATAAAATAAAATTTTGACCATCTAATCTAATTCCTCTTGAGTGGCATGTATGTACCTTGAAACTCTTCTTCTCCTCCTTTACTCGATTGTCTTGGTGCTAGTCTTATAGTAGAATCTTCAAAAGATGCATTTATCTTGCAATTCTTCTTCTTCTTCTTCTTCTTTAAAGAAGCATTTACATCTTCAGTTGGGCCAGCAAAGCAAACAGATTGGTTATCAGTATCAGTATCAGGCCGCACTTGATTCCTATCTTCTACTTGAGGTTTATGCTTAACCTCAGATGGAAGGTCAGAACAGGGGCCCTTTGCCTTTGTCCTATCTTCTGCTTGAGGTTTATGCTTAACCTCGGATGGAAGGTCAGAACAGGGGCCCTTTGCCTTTGTCCTATCCCTGTGCTTTTTTTTCTTCTCTGTCAAAACTACTGTACCAATTGTTTGAGTCACCTCTAACAAAGATACATCCTTCTTAATTATGTCGCCATCCTTTTCAACTGCTTTCTTCTTTGCATCATCATTTTTAGCTTTCTTCTTTGCTGTTCCTTCTACACACGCACACTTTGGTTAATTAGCATCTTTAATCGCATCTCATTACTCATCTTCATCTCTTCCTTGATCAGCAATTTGGTTTAATTTGGGTATATTAATTGTACTAGGATTGCAGAAATGAAAAGGTATTGTGTCTAAAGCTTAATTAGGCTTTAAATGGGATATGGGCAAAATTCAAATTGGTAAAAACTAATACCTAACTTTTGATGTAAAATTTCATTACCGTGTCAGTGCTTAGAATTCGCATAACAACCTCAGGCAGGCAATTCAAAATGCTGTTTTAGGTTTTTGACTGTACCTGGTTCAAAAAAATTAAATAAAAACTTGTGTTTTTTAGAGCAATTGTAGTTCATAACAATCTTTTACCTGGAATTTCTGGGGACTCAGTATCATGCCTGGACTTCTTTCCAAATATGTCTTTCTCTTTCTTCAAGCAAAGTGGTGGTTCTTTAACACATTCAGCTTCACAAACTGCTACATCATTCCTCTCAGCTTTTCTAGATTTTCCCTTCTTGGCATCACAATAGCTCTTATCAATTGATGGTCGATTTTCACCATGACCTGTCACTAAATTGATTTAGCTGAATTTCTATTCTCAGTTTCTCAGTCTTATGTTTTAAAGGTGGTATGTAATATATAGTAGGAAAGGAAAGTACTCAATTCACTTAAAAATTTGATCTGATTACAAAATTTAAATGAGCATATATGATTAAGTATTACACTTAATTTAATTTCTCAAGGAAAATTAAGATAAGTCTATAAGAACTACTAAATCAATTTATGAATGTGTCTACCTTGAAACTCTTCTCCTCCTCCTTTCGTCGATTCTGTTAGTCTTAGAATAGTAGTATCTTCAAAAGATGCAATATTTCTCTTGCGCTTCTTCTTCAAAGAAGTATTTATTTCAGTATCAGGTGGCAGTTGAGTTGCCACCAAAGCTTTGAGAAAAGAGCCCCGCTCCATCTGAAGGACAACAGAGATCGACAGGGTTTCTGACAAGTGGTACTCTTTTCCTTGCCAACATGTCTGCAAGACAAGGCAAGGCCAGGCCATATGTATATAAATTAAATGAAATGAAATCTACAGCACAATTTAAAAGGTAAAAAAAAAAACATAACAGAAATATGACCCACAATAAAAGCCTCGATATTGATTCTTCCAAGTTCAGGAAAGTATAGTCCATGCTCACTTGCAAACATTCCTGATCAAAACAACACAACACAACTTGATTGTTAGAGAATCAGAGAGTGAAATTAATTGGTTAGTTTGTAATGAGTAGAGAGATTGAGAGAAGAAGAAATGGGTGACTTTTGATAGATGCAACGGTGTCATTAGGAGAGACAGCTATGGCGAGATGAGTATCGAGAGAGGTATCAACAAAAAGCGGGACCAGATCTGACCTGGCCATCAGCCTACTTGGAGTTGGAGTGGTAGAGAAGTCGTGGAGAGATAGGAGCAGGACGGAGAAGGAGGCGGAGGGAGGAGAGGAGAGAGATGAAGCGGCGGCTCGGTAGGAAATAGGAATTGCTCCTGGACTGCAAATTATCGGGTTAAGGGTTTAGCAATTAGCAACTCAGATTCAGATTCAGATTCAGGATGGGGTCCTCATGTAAGAGACACAGAGGGGCAAAAGGGTTTAATCCAGTGGGATGGGATCCACCTGTAATACAAATAAATAAACAAATAAAGGAGACTTCATTATTTTCTTTTTACGGATTAATTTTCTATTTATTCTAAAAGACTTCATTATTTTCTTTTTATCCCTATCCTCTTTAATATTTAATATATCCCCTAACATTTTTTTTTTTAATTTACCCATAGAATTAATTATTCACATTTACCCATAATATAGACCTGGGTGGGACAATGTAGTTATTCCATAAAATTAATATCAGTTCCTTGACCTGATAATCGCAATTGGGCGTTAAGTTAACGGTGAAAGTGAAAAATATGAGATAGAAACACAAATTCTTTATTAATTCGATCATCCAAACCAACACTGTGATATATTCTTCTTGTACGGCACTTTGCCTAGCATCAGAAGCGGATGCAGGATTTTCATCAAGATAGAGCAATAAATTATCGAATCGGATTTAAATAACTAATCGAATTTAAACTCATTAAATAATAAAATATTAATGATAAAAAAATAGTATTCTTTAAATTGAAACTTAAATATAACATACTTTAGAAAAGGTTAATATAAAAAAACCATTTGATAATAAAATTATCAAACTACCAATTAAAACATGACAAAAAAAAAACAACAACAAAATAGTATTCTTTTATATTATCTTTCTACATATTAAAAACAATCCAAAAAAAAATTTCTAAAAAAAAACTTTTTCAAAAAAAAAGAAAACAAAAAATTAAATACTAGATAATTAAATCAATGAAGAGAGTTTTCATCTACGGATCTTCATGGTTTGAAAGTTTGCATAATTATTTCATTATAGACATGTTTAAACAACTTATTTTCAATAAAAAATAACCAACACATTATTTATCCATTGATCTCCCATAGTACTTTATAAATTTGTTTTCACATGTTGACCCCTATAAAAATGAGAGAAGAAAACAAAAAACTGAAAAAAAAAATAATGAAGAAGAAAGAAATAGGAAAAAAAAAAAAGCTGAAAATGGAGGCATCTATTAATGCACAAAATGGTGAAGAAAAATGGAAAAAAAATGATAGAAATGGACAGCTCCATTGTACATATGAAATAGAGAGGAAAAGAAAATAGATTGCTCTCCTCGTGTTTCTCATTAAATCTTACAAGTGATCCCATCTACTTATTTTTTTATTTATTTTAGATTTGGTCCACAAAATTCATACACAAATTCTCTTATATGGTCTACATGAACTCAATCAAAATTAAAGAAATAGTATTTCTTCCTCAACAAACAAGAAACTCATTTGGGAAGTCCTTAAGAAGGTCACCCGTAGAGGCTGTGAGTAGAAAAATGCATTTCGATGTTAATTTTTTTGTAGCATCTAGAAGAGAAATGAGAAAAACAAACTTATTACAGATTCAAGGTAGGGCAAAGGCTCAGAATTCGGTTTCTATAAAATAGTTTTGAATTTTCAGGGCAATGAATTGGATCCGCCCCAGCCTAGCATGTCTTGATCTACTACTTTCACAATTTAATCGTTAAGTTTAATTTTGCTATATATTGAGTTTTACGCATTAATATATTATATATAGCGCATTTGAATTTTTTACAATGAATAATGGCATTCAATAATTGTATTCAACAAGTGGTTCTAAAGTACTATTCATTATTTTTCACTTTGATTTTTTAAAAGTCTTACAAATATTCGGACGAGTATATGGATATAATAATATAGATTTTATTTTGAGTTTTGACCTAATTTATGGATGTATGAATTTATTTATGATAGCAACAAAATCATTAATTATAACCTGGTTTCACACCGACCGACTCGGACGTAAAAGTCGTGATCAAGTAGGTGATCGGGTCCAGAACCCTAAAGTAAAACAACTTCAACTTTTATTTTTCAATTATAGCCGTCTGATCAGATAGGGTTGCTTCAATATTCGCGCCAAAGTAAATCGGACGGTCCAGATATAAACACAAAATTTTAGTACTATTGGAGTTGGAGAGATGCGGATGCGATCTGGATCAGATGAATTCGCATCCTCTGAGATATCTCAAACTTTGCGTGACTTTTTGGAATATCTCAATCGTTCAAATACGTTATGCACGAATCTCAAAGCACAAATAATACTGCCCCCTACGTCCCCCGAATAAGACACCGGACACGTCGGTCACGCAAAAATTGAGATATCTCAGAGGATACGCACTCTGATTTGACTTTGTGAAGTTGTGGGAGATTTTCGATTTCACATTTTCTGTAATAGATTATGTCGTGAATTGAAGATGGGACCGATCATGCAGAGACTTGTAACAATAACATTCTACAGCTTTTACTCTCTCCATTTCTGAATGAAACGGAGGTGTTTGATGATTAGATTAGGAGGATTAACAGCGGGATATAGGGATGTAAACGGAGCGGATAATGCTAATATTGTATCCGCATCCGTTCTTATCAATGAGATGAATGGGTAAATAAAAACAAAATTTGATCAAACTTACAGTGCTCTTTAATTTCAATGGTTCTGATCGACCAACAGACAACATATTCCCGTACTTCTTCATTAACTCACAAAACAAGAGTTTTTATTTTTTTTAACGAGCGGATATGAATACGGATACGGATAGTAAACGGATATTAAAATTTAAAACCATATCCGTCTTAAACAGATACGTAACGGATAATCCACGGATACAGATTCAAATACGAATATGGAGCAGATAATTGTCGGATATTGAGTAATTCTACTAAATTTCATAATTTTAAATTACCTAATTTGATTACCTAAATTGATAAAAATTTAATGGACTTTTTAAGTTTATACAGTGACAATTATGCATGACTAATTGCTTATTGATTTAGAGAACCAGTCCATTATACTAATATATTATATAATTTTCCTATCAAAATTTTTGGACTTAAACGAACATGTATGTTTTTTGGGAACTTCGCAAGAGTGAAATGAATTGAAAGCTGCTATCATCACGGAATTATCCATATCCGTATCCGGATTATTTTTCTATATACTAAAAATATCCATATCTGTATCCGTATCCGTTTAATCTGGATACAGATTATAAGTGGATTCGGAGCGGATTATCAGCAGATAATCCGAATCCGTTTACACCCCTAGCAGGATAACATATATATATATAAGATACAAGTTGCTCATATCTAAATTCACAAAAATTTATATTTAATACGCAATGTATTTTTACAATTCTCTCTATCCTAAGTCCTAACAACTCTTTAAGGTTTCAAAACGTGGTATTGAGTTAGCTAAATTAGATCTCTTCTAAGGTATTATCAACTGGATCAGTGACCTAATTTAAATGTAATATTAACACATGTTTTAAAAATAAAAAATATAATTAAGTACATTATAGTACAGTAAAAAAGATATTTATTTAAAATTTTGTTTTTTTGCAGTTACTGCTCTACACGTGGAATTTCCGTGCATTGTACAACTTAATTATAATTAATTAAGATCACTGACTTAATTTGTAACATCAACAAGATAGGAAAGTCTTTTTTCTTTAATCCTTTCACAAAACCTTTCACAAAATCTTAAATTTGTAACATCAGTAAGTCGAGAAAACTAAACTCTCTTTCTCTCTATTTGTATTACAATTGTATCACACGCCCAGACCAAATCCAAATCGCTTATGCATCTTTGTTTGTTTGTTTGTTTGTTTTTGTAACATCCAAATAATATTTGATTTTCTCTGATATTTTGAAAATAATTAAACAAAAAATTCAAAATTTATTTATTATCTAATAAAATTTTAACTGTGTTTAAAGATTTTTTCTATTGTTTATTAAATTTTGTCTCTTTCTATATGTATGACAAGAAGACTATTTTGAACTTTGTTATTGAGAGACTTTATTTTTGTACTTAGTTTAAAGATGGGTCCAAATTTGTTATTATATAAATAGTTATTATGCTATCAAAGTTAGATCATATTCATATTCATGCTTTTTCAAATAGGAGAGCAGGATTTTGTTTTTTCAAATCCCAACTATCAAAATTTACACCACCTAAAATTCTCAATCCCAACTATCAAAAGCAACTAAATTAGCTAACAACTATTTCGGATTTATTATCCGACGATTATTAGAGAACTCAAAAAGTCATCCAGACATAAACAACCCAACCTTAATTAATTATCCAGATAAGGTACGGGACATAGAAAAAAACATGTAGGAAAAGTAACATAAATAAATATGAATAAGGTAGATAAGGATGGAGAGAAAAAACAAATACGGGTCTCTCAAGTCTCACCTCTATAATATTAAATTTTCATTTTACTCATTTAACCTTTACATTTCCAATGTTTTCAGAGTCAGTCTAAAAATGAAGTAATTAAAAGAAGATTACTAGATTCCAATTCTTTCTTGCATCTATTTGATTACCGAATTTTCGTTACTAAATATTTTGTAATTTTGAGTTAATAGCATGCATATTTTGATATCTGTCAAATATAATTTTAAATTAATTAATCATTTGGTAGTTATTAATTTCAAATTAACTAAAATTATCTTGCTAATTTGTTAAGCAAAAATGACACTTCACTTTAAATGTTAACTTATTATACTAAAAAAAAAAAAAATACATCTAGACATTTTGTATATTATTTTCAGTTATTGTTTAACATATGAACTTTCAGTTATTAATTCACATATGCATTTTAAATAGTGTTAGACGAACAAATTTTGGACATCGTTCATTTTTTCACATGGAAATGGAAATAACTCCAATGCCATGTGGTATTTATTATTATTATTATTTATTTTTGAAGAAACAATACCACACCTGTATCCGGTTATACTTAATTTTAACAATAAAAATGAAATAAATGCAAATGACAGTTCCACATAAATGATAAAAGCAGGTAAAATTCGACAACATGAATTGGGATGAATTTATTTAGATCATAGTCGGCCTACATTAAAACATCCCAAGATACAAACCATAAAGCACAACAAGAGAATATATATATAGAGAGAGAGAGAGAGAGGGATGGGGGTTTGTGGAGCGACTCACCTCACCTCACCTCACCTCAAATGAAGTTTCTTTTTATTGATCACAAAACACATGGAGGGTAGACTCTTCTGTGATGTCATCGAACAAATTCCAACAATTATGATCTTGTAGGATCTTCCCATCTAAGATCAGCTTCTGCTGGTTCGGTGGGATACCGAACTTATCTTCAATTTTAGCCTTGACACTGCTAATGGTGTCAAGAATATTGATCTCGAGGATACATTCTTTACCCGGGTAGGTGACAGTCCTGTCTTTCGACACAATTTTCAAACTGATTAATTTATGTATCGCACTGGTTAATTCATACCTCGGTACTGACACGCCTCCTCTTAGGCGCAGAACCAAGAGGAGGGTCGACTCCTTCTGGATGTCGTAGTCGGCAAGAGTGCAGCAATCTTTGAGCTGCTTGCCGGCAAAGATAAGGCGCTGTTGGTCAGGAGGAATACCCTCCTTGTCTTGGATCTTGGCCTTTACATTGTCGATGGTGTCAGAGCTCTCCACCTCAGGAGTAATGGTCTTTCCAGCGAGGGTCTTCACAAAGATCTGCATCTGCACTACACACACACATATTACGATGAATATAGAATGATCATCAGAATTCCAAACTTTGGAGTTTAATTAGCAATTCATTTTGCCCGCATCTGTATCGCTAACCATAATATAGAATGAATAATCAAAGGTGTGGAAGTTATTTTTTTTTTTAATCAATATCGCTAGCCTCAAATTCTCTCAAATCGCTAACCCACCTTTTCATCGGATTAGTAAGATAGCACTGTTTCCATGCTATTCTTATTTTGTATTTTTGACGTTTGGATCGCAGCTAATCTGGAACAGTACTGAAACTATTCCTAACCCTACCCAAACTCACCCTATAATTAACTCTATAAGGAAATTTCAAGAAAGAGATGAATATAATACCTTGTAGAACAACAATTTCTTGAAGAGCGCGGAGAGAGAGAAGCTTTAGAAGTCAACTTGTGAAATAGCTTTGGAAGCGACAAGAGGAGGTAGGGGGTGCGCGCAAATGGATCAAATGGATCGGATAATATTCCACCACATCCGGATCCATATCCAAAAATTTAAATATCCGTGCGGATACGAATACAGTTTTGAATTTTAATCATTCGTATCCAAATAATAAAAATATATCACATAGTTTAATATATATTATGAAAATATTTATATATATATTTATGGATATCCGATATCCAATTATCTGTACGTATTCGTTTAATATCCAATTCGTATCCGTATCCGAAAAATAAAAGCGAATACGGATATGGTTTTATCACTATCGGATCTATTTGCAACCCGGAGGAGCAATTTATAAAAATAGATGGTCCTGCGAAGCAGACGGCGTGGATATTAAATATAAAAATCGACAATTGTCACATGACAAAGGAAACTCAAATTTTGCATTTAGATCCATACCGTCCAATCTTCTCTTGCACGGTGAGGATCTCAACTCACAATTGTCCGAATTTGCGGACTTGACCTCTTCATATTAATCCAATTGAATCCCCGGGTTTGACTCCCATTGATTTTGTGTCACTGATTGCTTGTCCTAAGTTTAAGTCAGTGAAAAAAGATTTTTTAAATTTAACCATAAGTTTTTCACAGTGCAGTGGTTGAATAAGCAAGCATTTAAAACTTACTCCTACCCCGTCCTCTCTCCCTTGTAAAATCTCTCTCGCCTTTTCTCCAACAAGGTAACCAATCAGATGGTCCCGTCCTGTGTACACTGTCTCATCACTGGTCTCAGGGACGGATTCAGAATTTTCGTAGGACAAAAAAAATATCGAATCGGATTTAAACCCATTAACTAATTGAGTATTTGATAAAAAAAATAATACTTTAACTTATATTTATAATGCTCTGAATTAGATATTTAAATAGCTCTGTAATTTCTGATATGCTGACTTATAATTATAAATACCAGTCATAATTCAAGAAATTTATTTGAATATTAACTATAAATTTAAACCGAATTGCTAATTAAACATTTAGAGGGAGGCAAAATAATTTTCAGGGGAAGGGGGCAAAGTCAGTCAGAACCAATAAATTTCCACTAAAACTCAAAATCCAGGAGGGGACAACCTACACTGGGTCTGCCCTTGACTGATCTATATATCTTTGCTCTCTTCCCAGTTCTGACTAAGCCAACTCAAAACCCTAACCCTATTGTCACCTCCCCTCCGCTTATGCTCAAACACTACTACAAAAAGGTGATTCCTACACTGCGGCTGTACACGGATTTTCTCTGTTTTAAATAAAACCGTGTACCAAATACGATTTTTCCAATGATCAACGATATCTCTAAGAATTCTCCACGGATTTTTTTATTAAAAAACAGTGTGGGAAAAAAAACCGTGTGAGAATCACCCTTCCTACACAGATATTTAATTAAATATCCGTGTAGGAATGTTAGAGCTACACAGATATTTAATTAAATATCCGTGTACAAATGACTTTCCTACACGGATATTTAATTAAATATCCGTGTAGCTCTATAACATTCCTACACGGATATTTAATTACATATCCGTGTAGGAATGGTGAGAGAGCTACACGGATTTTTATTAAAAAAAATCCGTGTAGGAAGGGGTTATTGTACACGGATTATTGTTTAAATAACAGTGTAGAAAGGCTAGAGAGCTACACGGATTTATAGTGAAAAATCCGTGTAGAAAGGTAGTTTTAGGGTTTTTGTTATATAAAAAGGTCTTTTCCCTCCAACGCCGTTTTGATTCTATAATACTCTCTCTATCTCTGTATTAAAATATTGGTTTGATTTCAGCTCATAGCACAACTGGGATTTGAGATATTTGAAGTTGTTATTTTCTCCTCTCTATCTTGCTAAGGTTAGCCATGTGTGTATATATATATATATATTTTTTTTCTTTCTCTAATTTTCTATTACTTTTTATTACTTATTTAGATAATGTGTAATTATTATTGCTTATTTCTCTTTTATTTTTCTTTTCGGTTTTGTAGGATTTTGGTTGGTTATTGTTCTCTTCGCCTTGTTTGGTTACTATCCTCTTCGCCACCCTCCCTTCGTAAATTCATATAAGATGCAATAATTTTTTTTCTTACGAAATTGATTTTCAGTGGTTCGTATAAAAGCCATATAGATTCAATTAATTTTATGTATAAATTTTAATTGAGAATTTTTATTCTCTATTATGTATGTATGTATGTATGTATGTATGCATGTTCGCACAAAAGTGTACTACAAAGTTTCAGTACAGCAAGCTGTACTTTTTAAACCTCGATTCTACTTCTGATTCAGACTGCAAGTGTACAGTCCTATCGTTGGTAATATCGGGTGTCGATCCACAGGACGGTTCAATAACTTAACTAGATTTTTACCTAATTTATCTTCGAACTAGAAGTGTTGAAAATGTTTGAGTTGGTTGAAATTTTGGTTAACAATATTATAAGGTTGCAAATAAACTAAACTGGAATTCAAAACTAATTTAAAACAAGCGTTTCCCGGGTTTCGATTTCATCCGCAACTCTGCCTCTTGCTCGACACGACTCGTGTACTCTCGTACACGGCCCATGTCACATGGCCCGTGTAGTCTCCTACACGGTCCGTGTCGGACTCGAGTGAAACCGCAGCTTGTCCGGTTTCGCGCCGATTAATTCGTGTAGGATGAACCGACCATACCCGATGTTTTTAAACCTCAACTCTCGTTTGTTGGCTAAATAAACTCGATAATGGAAATACAATTCAATCCTTTTAGGGTTCTAACCTAAACTCTCGTTCATTGGTTTGAATGGCCTAAGTTACTTGTTTGGTTTACTAAAGGTATTCAACATCTCTCGATTGCTGAAAAGTTCACCTCTCGGCTACTAATTAGTTTTCCCTCTCGGTTCATCGACTTACCTCAAATACTTTGGTCTGGTTGAAAGATGAAATTGGACACAGTATCTTGTTAGACGTGGCCAAGCCTAATGGTAAGAACCAAATAATAATCGAACAACACAGAAAAGCAATTAAAATCATACACAAACAAGCAAACACGAAATATCACGCATAATCAAACAACTAGCAAGTAAACAAAGTATTCGACTACATCATGTTCCCAAGAAACTAAATAAATTACTCAAGCATGGTTTCTAAAACAGAATAACAAAAGTAAGATAAACAATTCATTGCAAAAACCGAAAATACGAAGAAGAATCGTCGGAATTCTCTCGATTTCCTCATCTCTACTTCGTCTCCAAGTTGGTTGTTGTCAAACTCCCTTAGAATCGGTCTCTGTATGAATTGATGCCTTTCTGGCCCCCAGGGGTCGTTCTTTTATGCTCCATAACCGTCCATCTTTAATTAGGCAATAATCTGTAAATTTAGATTAACTGCCGGATTTGTCTGACACGGTCCGTGTGACATTCTGTACGGACCGTGTGCCTGTGTCTCTTGTCCGGGTCGTGCAACGCCTGTGTAGGGGGTCGAGTAGGGTATGACACGGTCCGTGTGATAGGTTGCACGGCCCGTGTGGCATGTCCAGATTGCCGGATTTCACCCTTTCTTCGCCCGTTTCCTACAATAAACAAACAAAAGCGCAGCAGTACCATATTCTATAGATAATCAATGTAATATACATGATTTTACAGTTTTGGACATAGGTTTTGGTACAAGATTTGGTCGGAAATGTAGTTAAAATAACGAGATATCAAATCCCCCCAAGCTGAAATCTTGCTTGTCCTCAAGCAAAAATAACAACTTTGGCCAGATTGGTCATTTAAACTACCTAAATGCAAGATAATTTCCTAAATACGAAATCTTCTATGAATTGTTTGTATCAGAGATCTCGTGAATCATTTTGACTACAATTTAGACTTCTCTTAAGTTAATTTCGATTCACTCCACAAACTGACCACTTAACTTCAAATTTTGAGATGCTTTGATATACTTTAAGATTAATTACCCGAACCTATCGATATTAAGCTTTAGACTGAAGACATACCCTCGTTAGTGGTGATTTCAACCATTTTGCCCTTAGTGTGTTGGTATATGCAAATCAAGCTCAAAGGCATCCAAATGGATTGTGCCAGTACTCGTTTTTGTTTTTACGTTTGGGAGACGAGCTCAAAGGCGCCTCAAAGGGCTTATTGCCAGTACTCTTATTTTCTCCATCTTTTCCCATTATTTTCATTCGCATACACCATGAATACACACATCCGATGGTATTATTTCATACCATCGGATATCGTAATATTTTAGTCAAAATTCCCCATTTCCCTATTTTGTAAGGTACAGTTCAGAATTCAAATATTTTTCTCGAAATGAACGGGTTTTCATCAATAACAAAGGACAATCTCATCCTAATCAATTGTGTGGTCAATTATGGTGTTAGTTTCAATCAAACCAGGGTCAGGTTGGTCATGGCCAAAATGGTTCACTAAAGATCCAGATTCAAACGATTCGCAAAAAAATTTCGCCTAAAATGCAAACAAAAAGTAAACTATGATACAAACAAGAAATAAACATGACCTAAAATGCAAACTAAACAGATAAAGACCCCCCCAAGCTTCGTCTTAGCATTATCCCCAATGCTTAAAGACGTATAAATAAGGAGATATAAAAGCAAGGGGTAGGGAAAACAAACCTGCTCAGTAGTCCGCGGCTCCGTGGTCGGAGTCGTGGTCGTAGTCCCACCAATGCCAGTCGCGAAGAATCTCACCCTGCTCCTGCCTCATGTCGTAGACGAGGCGGTACACATCCATGATGGTAGGATCGAAGAGTGGGTAAGTGCGGGCTGCAGTAGAAGAAGAAGGGCCTGCCGTGGAAGTAGAGGCGTGAACTGGATGAGAGGAGCTGGGGATGTCTATCATGACCACATCAGGCATGGGCGTATCATCTGCCGTAGGAGGAGGTGGTGGAGCAAGTCGAGGGCCTGTGAACAGCCAAGTGCTCCTATCCTCGAAGAAGAGAGGTGCAGAGAAGGGGAGACGGTGATTGTGCGTGCCATCTGGCATGCACCAGTAGTATCTGTCACTATGGCCGGCAGCGCCCTTCTCGAGATGAATGAATTTGGCCAGGCGGAAGGACTCGAGACCAAGGGAGGAAGGGCCCCTGCAAAGGGTGTCGCCCACACTCGGGTACTCCAGGCGGTCGGCAATGAGTGTGACATAGCTGCCGAGGGTGACGTCCCCTCCAGTCCTGGTGGACTTGGCTACATCTAGCCAGTGCTCGATCATAAAGAGCATCAGATCGGGCCGCTCTAACTCAGCATCTGGACGTAGCATGTGGTCCAGCAGTATGAGATCCGTCTCATTAGCGCGATGGACTGTCTCACCGCGCGCGAAGATGGTGCAGGCCAAAGCTCGCTGGATGCAGCGGAGGACCGGGTGAGGAATGTTGAGACCCTTGTAGTCCTTGTTATGGCAGCCCTGCATGCCAGTGATCAAGTTCCAAAAGCGGTCCTTGTCCATCCCCTCGCGGAAACGGAGGACAGTCGTGGTCGGATTTGGGGGAAACCCAAACCATGCACGAAGATCAGAGACAGGGACATAGCACGTCTGACTGCACATCCTGAACTTGATGAAGGGCCTTTCTTCCGCGTCATACTTGAGCTGGAGGGAGGAAAGGAACTCAAGAGTGAGATTCTGGTAGGCATTATGCTCGATGCCCCAGAACTCGGGAGTAAACCCGATGCGGCTAGTGAGATGGACGAAATCGTCCGCAATCCCAAGAGACCGAAGAGAGTCGAAATCGAGGGTAGGGGTGTTCTTGAACTTCCTCAGCTCTAGGATCTGGATGCGCTCAAACATCCGCCTCGTAGGAATTGGGAAGAGCTTCTTCTCATGCTCAGCGACCCTATCGGTGTGGTAGCCCGATAGGTGAGCGGAATCACCAGAGTCATACCGTGCAGGTGATGGTGTTGCCGAAGGAGTTGGCGAGCGCACGGCTGATGGTGTGGAGTGAGAATAATGAGAGGAGTGAGAGGAGTGAGAGCTCTCGGATGATGGTGTCTGATCAGGCGGTGGTGTTGAGGCACGGAGAGCCGCCTGTGCACGGTCCTGGTTCCTCTTGCTACGACGCTCCTGAGTCATGGTGTGTTCTGTCAAGTTATGACACGGGCCGAGTGGATTTTGACACGGACCGTGTTTCTTGAGCTGTGGCTGAGAATGAGAGTGACACGGGCAATAATATGTAAATTTAGATTAACTGCCGGATTTGTCTGACACGGTCCGTGTGACATTCTGTACGGACCGTGTGCCTGTGTCTCTTGTCCGGGTCGTGCAACGCCTGTGTAGGGGGTCGAGTAGGGTATGACACGGTCCATCTTTAAGATAGGTTGCACGGCCCGTGTGGCATGTCCAGATTGCCGGATTTCACCCTTTCTTCGCCCGTTTCCTACAATAAACAAACAAAAGCGCAGCAGTACCATATTCTATAGATAATCAATGTAATATACATGATTTTACAGTTTTGGACACAGGTTTTGGTACAAGATTTGGTCGGAAATGTAGTTAAAATAACGAGATATCAATGCACAAATATGTTGATTCTTGTAGTATTTTTCATTGGAGATGCAATATTGTTTGAAACCTTTAACCAAGAGACATCATGACATGAATCACATGCAAACTCCTTTTTTAATATGTTGGATCTAATACAACTTAGTATGTATGAAATTTCGTGCTAGAGTAGATCATAGTCATGAGTTTTGGCAACATGAGCCCAACTTGTATTGGATCTTAAGGAGTGCATGTTATGTGTTAGATCACATGAGATTGCATGTACAAAAGGCTATGTATATATATATGTTGCAAATGGCTATGTATTTATTTTTGCAAAAGGCTATATATATACAAAATGCTATATATTTATTTTTGCAAAAGACTATGTATATTCAATCTGAAATATATAATTATTGGCTAGTAAAAGTGGAGCCTAGCTAAAAAAAAATAATAATAAAATAAAATAACAAAACCCTACACGGATTTAGAAATTACATTCTGGGAATCTGGTTTTTAAAATAAAAGCTGCTATTTTAATGGCTAGCAAAAGTGAAGACTAGCCAAAAACAAAAAAAAATAAAAATAAAATAAAAACAAAATCCTACACGGATTTTTAATTGGAAATCCGTATAGCTCTCTTCAAGAAATTTTTAAATAAATGAACCTACATTCCTACACGGTTTTTTAATTACAAAACCGTGTAGGAATGTTGGTTTATTTATTTAAAATTTCTTTAGGAGAGCTACACGGATTTTTAATGAAAAATCCATATAGGAATGTTGAGATTCCTACACGGATTTATAATTAAAAATCCGCGTAACTCGAGTTGGATGTCTATGCGGCTTTTAATTAGAAATCCGTGTAGGTTGTTGATAATTGCACATGGATAAATATCCGTTTGCAATAGATGGCACATTCCTACACCCTAATATCCTACACTGCAGGAAATCCGTGTAGCTCTTCGTGACTTATCCGTGTACAATCACCATATTCTGTAGTAGTGAAAGCAGCTCCACCTCTCTAACTAGGTAACAAATGGCTTCCATCCTGTTCTTAGCATTTCTCTTTTCAAATCTTTCCTCCAAGCTCCCATCACATTTTTTCTTCTTCTTCAAATCTTCCTCTCTTCCACTTAATTTCCTCTGTTTTTTCAAGGATTTCAAACTGCTACTCGAATTACAGCATTTGACTTAATTGTGTATACTTGTTTTAGAAATTTCTTTTGATAGTACGTGCATATTTTTGTTATAGTCTTAATTTGGGTTTCAAACGAACATATCTCAACTTTAGAGTTTAGATCACATCACACTCACATTTAAAATATTAGAAACATATATGTTATTGGTATTGAAGAAACTTCTTGCTCTGCCACGTTAGTGTACTCTCTGTGTGCTAATTTCAGTATTACCAGCAAGGTCCATTACTATTAGTGGTTCCTACTAGTTTTGTACTAGTACTGGTAGGTATCAAACTTATAGCATGCACCGAATATGACTATTCCCTTTTTTTAGTTATTACTTATTAGGAGGCATGAAGGAATGCAGAGTTCGCAATATTTGCGAGTTATATGAAAGAACGCAAAAATGAGTTACTTGATGGTTCTGAAACATTGACATTAACAACATTCAAAAGTAACATCATTTTTCATTATATTACAATTATATCCACTTTGAATAATGTATGTTCAGCTGGCTTTACAAAGATGATATTTTTTCTTCTTTCTTTCTTCCCTTTAATGGATTTTTTTTTTCTTCCTTCTCACCAAACTTTCAATTGAGCGAGGTTACCTGGGCTAATTACAAAAGAGAGAAGTAAGTTTGATTGAAGATCCAGATTACCTGGGCTAACTAGAAACGAGAGAAGTAGCTTATTGACACGTGTCATTTTGAAGTTTGATTTATTGGTCGGCTTATCCCTTATTTATGTGCCTTTACAAATTGTTCTAGCAAGAGTCTTGATTAATTGCTATCTCTATTACATATTTTAGGAAGATGCAGCCACCTCTGATCCTCCCCCCGGTCAACAATTTAATTAATGGGAACGACTATTACAATGAGGCTTTTTTTATAGTTCCAACAGCTACCTATCAGCATATTTTCAATGATATCAATGATATTGTTCAATTTAAACTAGTTGGGGCTATGTATTTTTTGGTTTAATTATCATAGTTGCATTGTTTGGTTTAATTATATCAAGTTTCTAAGCATTTTTATAAATATCCAACTTTCGTAGGGACATTCAAAATTTTTATTTGATGTTGGATATTAATATAAAAAAAAAAGAAAATTGACAAAATTAATAACCCACATTCTGAAAATACCAAACAAAATACCCTCTTCTAATTTTTCTTGTCAAAATAACCCAGTGGTACTACTACAAAAAATCACGGATTCCTAAACACCGTAAGTTATACACGGATTTCCTCTATTTTATAAAAAATCGTGTATGTTCAAAATATCTGTAAGAATCCTACACGGATATTAACTTAAATTTGTGTACAATTATTTGGGGAAAAATCCATGTGGAAATGAAGGTTTTATACACGGATATTTTATTAAATATCCATATAGGAATGGGGAGAGAGCTACACGGATATTCAATAAAATATCCGTGTAGGAATGTGTTTTGTACACGGATTTTTATTTAAATAGCCGTGTATATATGTTGAGAGAGCTACACAGATTTATAGGTAAATATCCATGTAGGAAATGTCTAATAGGGTTTTAGAAAACCCTCACCTCTGGTCTGCCGCCCTCCCTATTCACCGCCTCTCTTGGTGCTCGTCTTCTTCCCTTGGTAAGACTATCTACCTCTCTTTAATTTGTTTATCCTTTGGCATTTCTAACCATTGTTGGGTTTAAAATCGCCCTACAGTAGAGAATCAGAAAAAACAGAATGGAGAATCCCAATCATGGCAGGAACCATAATACTCTTGAAGCTCCAAAAAAATCCCGCTAAAAATCCAACAGAAAACCCCGCAGAAAATCCTGCAGCAGAAAACCCTGAAGAAAATCCCAACTGGGCTCCTGTAATTCCTCCACTGGTTCATTTTCCTGCAGGTTACCCTAATCCCACTAGTGGCTCGGAAAATCATAATCCCATTGTTCGCCATCCTCTCATAATTGAATGGCGTGATGTTGCCCAGCCATCAGTAATCGAATTAACTTCCTCGGCTGACGAATCTGATGACTCTGATGATGAGGCTTATGGTCTTGAAGGTGCTATTGATGATGAGGATGTTTGGTTACCGTTGAGAAGAAGCAAGAGAATTTGAGAAAATGTAAACAAAGATGGAGGCAAGCGAATCAACTACTTCCCTAAGGCAAAGAACAAAAGGCGCAACAATTAGCTAGAAATGTTTAGTTTTATAATTAGAGATGGAGGCTTTTGTTTGATGGAGACTGGTGTTTCCATTTAAGTTATATATTTCTATGTTATTTTTTTTTCTATATAAAGTGATGTATGCTGCAATATATATTTTTTTAAAATGGGGGCTCTGTTTTGGTCAAAAAACATTCTGATTATATATAATTAATGGCTAGCAAATGTGGAGGCTAGCCAAAAACAAAAACAAAATTGCAAAGAAAAAAAAAAGGAAAATCCTACACGGATATTTAACAAAAATCCGTGTAAGAAGAGGTAACAATAAAAAATTACCCTAGCTACACGGATTTTTAAATAAATATCCGTGTAGGAATACTATTCCTACACGGCTATTAACTAAACACCGTGTAGGAATAATATTCCTAATTCCTACATGGTTATTTATTTAAAAATCTGTGTAGCTTGGGTATGAGAGCTACATGGATATTTAGTTAATATCCGTGTAGGAAGAGTATTCCTACACGGATATTTAATAAAAAAACCGTGTAGCTCTCTTGCGGTGAGATGTATTTTGAGAGGTTTTCCACACGGATATTTAATAATATTCCTACATCCTAAGATTACACACGTTTCCAAATCCGTGTAGCTACTTCATTTAAAGTCCGTGTACAAACTGTGTTTTTGTAGTAGTGTGGGTCTGTTATTTCCCTTTACTTTCCTTTTCTCTTCTCCTAACCCATATCTTTCCAGCTGCTGAAGGTATATAGAATGGATAGAATCTATGGTCATTCATTTTATTAATGATTACGATTTAATCTTGATAGCAACCCAACCTTACTTTTAATAATAGGGTATATTGAACTGATCGGCTGATTGGTCCATCTCTCCAATGAGAGAACACACGGTGTAATTCACTTTCCCACCTATAACCATTTCCTCTGGCTTACCTCTGCGTCAAGCCCTGCATCCTCACCGCCTGACTTGCTTTTGTTTCTCCATCTTCTATACCTCCACTTTGTTATCTAGACTTCTTCCTCTAGCACACCTCAGACAATTCAGAATCTCATTTTCACAGTTTTAAATATGACTATGATGAAGCTTCAAATAACAGAAGTTATGCATTCTAGCATAGTTATGCCTTGAATAACTCCAAACTCTAATATGGACCCAAATGGTTTACCCATATGAATTTTGCTTTATTTAGGCCTTAATCATGCAACTTCTCAATTATTTGAAATCCAACTTCAATACCTTTACATTATAACCAACTGCAATTTTGATCAATTTACCCGTAAGAATTTAATTAAGTCACAATTAATCCTCCTCCTCGTGTGATTAACTATTTTCTCATTTTCACCGTATTGACCATTAAGCCTTAAGCATGTTGTTGAGCCTAAAAAATTCATAATTACTCTCATATATACTTTGCGTTGAGCTCTTCTTTGTAGCGTGCCTTGAGTTACAGAAGCTGGGCCTCCATCTCGTTGGTCTCGGAGCAATCGTTTCTCAGTTGTCAGTTTTGTGATTTTTTCATCCTTTGATAGATGTTTTTTTTTTCCAATGGAAAATGAGTCCTTCAAGCTTTTCAAATAAGACATGGGATGAGAGTAGTGGGGACAACAGAGTTACAGGAGTGGGCCTAGGTGGCTGTTAGGTGGTAGGATGCAACATCGACGGAGTTATGAGAGTAGGCAAAGAGAATGCGGAGATTAACGCAAAGGTTCTTGCAAGGAAAAAATAAGCCGGAGAAAACAAAAATATATGGGATTCATGATGGGGCCATTTGGCAACAACGGATTAAACCTCCTTAAAGCTTAAATCGCTTCTTTTAGCTTTCTTAGCCGCTTAATCTTGCCAAAAACACCGGTTCCTTAGCGCGGATTAAGATCACCTCCTTTAGCCTCCTTTTGCCTGAATCTTAATCTTCTACCCGAACTTTAAGACACCTATACTCCTTTCTTTAGCTTCTTTAGTTTTCATACACAGATTAAGATAACCAAATATCGATTCTTAGCGCTCCTTAAGCACTTAATCCTCTACTCTTAATTCATTGTTGCCGAACGGCTCCAATAGAACTTAGAGAAGGGTCGTGGTCTCGTCGGTCAGCCGGTCAGTTTCAATCTTTTATTGTTTCCTTCATACAACATAGAATTATCTAAGGAGGAATGGAAGGGAAGGAAAATATGGGACTCACAAGGTTATTTTGACAAGAATTTTGGATGGAGGGTATATTGTTTGATATTTTGAGAAGGTGGGTTATTTGATCAAATTTCACATACAAAAAGGCGGTATTTTGGATACTTTAAGAAGAAGCGACAGATGCAGAAAATTATAAAGCTAGAAGTGTGTTCCAACTTCCAACTGAGCTCGAACTTATTAGTTTATTCATAAAATTGAAGTATGTTATTGCATTATTGACTTCGACATTTCGTGTCACTTACCTCGCTTCTTCCTTTACTAAAAAAATTCTCCCATCGGCATCTCCTCCCATTTTCTTCCCTCCTTCCCTTTTTTTTTATTAGTCATAATTATATGAGGACAATAATTAAGGTCCTAGCCTATATATAGCCACATTCAAGGTGCCAAATCCATGTTTGATTTCACCTAATTGTGCTTCTGAAATTTCAACTACAGAAGTGAAGGTGAGTTTTCTATAACTAATTAACACACACACACACACAATACACATTGTTTACTTTTTTCTCAACTGGTTCCGCAATTTAGTAAGTTTACAATTAAACTCAACTCCGATGTCCAATTTAATTATGACCTTTTTCTTAACTGGATCTTAAGCGAACAGCATCTCCTTAAACAAGCTTAAGACATTTTGTTTAACCTTACAACCAAAAATTAAGCTTAGAATTTCCCTCAAGAAACGGGTCTCCTTAGTGCCTGCTTAAGCCCAAAAGAGCCTTTATCTTTTATGGTTTTACCTCATCCAGAGGCTCCTTTAAGTCTTCTTTTATTTTTTCAATATTTTTCATCGTTTCTCGTTCTTCCTTTCAGAACAGTTCCCTAGACGCGCGAAGAAAAATTTCTTCTTCGATCTTGCCTGCGTTGTGAACTTGCCAGCGACGAAATAATTGATTTATGTCATAGGAAGCTTCACACCGAGAAGCCCTACCGATCAAGATCCCAATTAACAGGTTTTTGTTTCCTGGTATTGTTTAAAATTCTCTTCTATTACATCGGTGCTGGGACAAGCAATAAAAGTTTCTGTTGAGGTTTTCTTTGTTCTATCTTTGTAGTTTGTTGATTTTCTTACTGTGAGTTAAGTTTAATCATTGTTGTTGCTTTGTTTTATCTCAAAATCAAACTTTAGGGTTCTTCAATTTTATTTTGTCCCATTTCCTGTGGCGATAAAATTCCCTTACTGTTGTTGTCTTGTTTGTCTCTTAAAAATCATCACTACTGATCTGAGACAATTGGTGCCTGTGTTTTCATAGATTGATTTATCAGCATTTCTTTTTAAAATCCACAACAATTAAGAATGGAAATTAAGGTACTTCACAATAAATCTGATTTCGAACTGGGCCAGAATTTTTTGTTTTTGTTTATTGAGATGCGCTTGTTTTGATTTCTGATAACATTCCAATTATTTTATGGTTCAAATTTGAATTGCAAACTTACATCATGCACTGCTACATTTTTTTAATAAAGTTTATTTAATGCAGTAAATTAAATGTTGGTTTTACTGACTTAATCAAAATTAACATATTATTAATTGAATCTGATTTCTAATTCGAACACGTCTTCCTTAACACGCATTAAATTTTTAATGCCTACCTACCCCTGAGAAGTGAGAAGGGGCTGCCGAACATGGTCTACGAATTTAGCTAGAAACGCCCAATTCTACTAACTTTACTATTAATTAATTTTCTTGAAATTCGATCGGAACACAACACGTACTAGACAGCTTAGTCTACGTACGCATGGCTCGGACCTCATGGTGAGTCCCAATATTCATTTGTTTAAGTTTGAATATTGTCAGGTATAGCCATAGGTATTACATAATATATATACGCCTAAGAGCTTTCCATAAAAAAAAGGTATCACATAATTAATATAAAATAATATTCCATTATTCTGTAATATTCATGGTCCGAATCTTAGTAATAGACTAATACTAGACTAGTAGTGGATCCCATATGTACAGTTCCTCCAATAATTGATGCTAAAATCATAATTTTTAATTTAATATAAAGATGGTAATTAAAAAAAATTCGGTAGACCGGAATAAAATAAGAAATTGAAATATGTTCCTTCTATTTTGTTCTTTTCCCAACTACAGTGCATACCAATAACATAGTTTTTCTCCATAAATTCAATGATAAATAAAATTAATAGGAAGCTTTCTTATATCTGTTTTCATTTTTATTGAAATTTATTTGAAATTATTTAACTAATTGGGCATTAAAAGATAAGGAAATAATTTTAGCATTAACGTCTCATATTATTTTTTTAATTTTGTCTTAACATTTTTTTTCAAAAGAAAAAAATTGTGCTCGTTTTTTTCTTTCTATTTTATTAGTACATAACCAGCTTCTATAAAGCATATCTGAGTTTCCCATCTGATTAGGCCACTTATGATTGATTCACCTGATTCTAATGCCGCGATCTAATTCCAATTCCGATTTTGCGAACCATGTTTTTTTTTTCTTTTCTATTATCCATATTGTAATTGACGACAGAAAGGTTTTTGAAACTTTGATTTGTAATGTAGAAAGGCATTTTACATTTGACTGGTTGTTCGAAGTTATAATTTACCATAGTTAATTAGCGAAATAATCATATATAATTTCCTTGAAACAGTTAATAAAGGAGGTGAAGTAGTGCAGTATGGGGAACGCACGTAGCATGTTTTATTCTGGAATCGTTGAAGCTGTAGCTGGAACAATAGTAACCGGTGTTGTCTCCTTAGTCACAAGCGGTTATGAGATGCATGAGGCATTCGATGAGACCCTGCGTAGGCTGCATGAAGAGGTGATCAAAATCCAATCTGCCATCGAAGAAGCAAGAGGGCGACGGATTACCAACCAAAAATTGCTGGTGTGGTTGGCAATGCTTGTAGATGCAGCATACCGCGGGGAGTACTATCTTCGTACCTTCAAAAGCAAGAGTTCACATCCACCATTGATAGAAAGTACTGAAGGTACGAGCAATTTGCTTATTGACCCCACCAGTCATCCGGCTAAACGCCGTCGAACGATCAGCACAGAGGTTATGAAAACAATGAAAGGCCATTTGGAGTGCAGGGAACTCCATGATGTACTAAAAACGTTGAAATTTATTGATGTGAGTGTGTTCTTACAAATGGTGTATGCCCAACCTGAAAGGCCTATGAAAAGTTACCGCTACATGGACCACACCTGGTTAATAGATCGCGGTATGGAAATAGAGCAAGTTATGAAATTCTTGTTTGAACCTAACATAGCTGGTGAAAATAATGTGGATATTCTTCCAATAGTCGGTAAAGGTGGAGTAGGAAAAACCACTCTTGCCCTTCGCTGCTTCTATGATTCAAAAGTGCAAACTCATTTTTCCTTGAAAATTTACATTGATAAACTATGTATCACTTATCCTGATTATCCTAGGCCTCCCAGGATTTTTGAACAAATTCTATCCCAATGTAACAATACTCATATAACCAATTATGGTGATGAGAATACACTGTTAGCAATGCTTAAGCAGAACCTTCGCTCAGAGAAATTTTTAATTGTGATGGACAACGTTCTGTTTATTGATTCCAAGGTTTGGAATGTACTGTTGGGTTGCCTAAGATGTGGAAAAGAAGGAAGCAAAATCATTTTTACAAGCGATTTATTTGTTTATAACGTGTATAAGGAGAATAGTAACCCTGAAACAGTGAGGCCGATTATACTTGATGGCTTTTATGAGGAGGAATATATGATGTTTTTCAGGGAGCATGCTTTTGGCAGTAATGACCCAGAGGATCATCCTGAGTTAATAAAAATTGGAGGAGAGATAGCAAAGAAGATGAATGGATCAATCTGGGGAGCAAAAATCATAGGTGAGCTTCTGAGAGATAATTTGAATGCTCTATTCTGGTCCACTTTCTTAGAAGATGGCTTTCTAAGCTCATATTTTCTCCGTCGTAAAGACATTTTTCCAGTGATCGAGACTATTTCCCAGCTTCTGCCCAAGAGCCTAAATATTGTCAGATGGAGTTGGGTTAAATCAGGGAAACTTCGTGATTGCGATGAACTTACAAGGTTTAGAGAACTAATGGTTCTTGGTGCTAAATATTGCACTCCTGTTACTAAAGAAGAAATGGATAACGGAGTTGAGTTTTTGGTGGCCAAACATTTCAATCTGTATGAATGTGTTTATTTCACTGTAAATTGCAAGCCTTGTTGAAATTAATGTTTTTGGTATAATATTTATTTTGAGTTAGTATTTGGGATGTAATATGGCAAAATAATGGGCTCTTGGTAATTAGTATAATTATTGTGTTATGTTTAGGAGTGTTTAGATGGGTTATACAAGTAATATTGATGTTGTAATGGCTCATGTAAGGCCTAGTGTGGGAATTAGGTTATATGTAATCTTTTTTTTTTTTTTTTTTAGAATCCATGGCAGATACTGCCAGATGTGTATTGCTACTGAAAATTTAGAACAATTACAATGTTGTGGTGCTATTAACCGCATCCCCTAGATTCATTCTAACATAACTTCTACAATTCAGCTACTGAACAGAAAAAAATTGAAAGAAAGAAATTAGAGAAAAAACATAAATCTCACAATCACTAAGCTAACAGTAATGTGATCACAAACGACCCTCTATCAGTATCTTCTCCACCAGAATATTTGGCTGTGTTGTACCACCTTTGAATACTCGCTCATTTCGTTCCTTCCATAGGAACCAAGTGACACAGACAAACCACAAAATCCAAGTAGCCACTCCACCATTCGCTGAGTTTTTATAGGCTGCCAACGACTCATGCCATATAAGTTCCACCGTCACCTGAGGCTTGAAGATTTGAAAACCCAGCTTAGAGGATAGTAACCACCAAACATGCACAGCGTATGGGCACAGAAAAAACAAATGCAGGGCCGATTCAATCGGACAGTTCTGACACAATACACATCCTAAATCACAGAATATATTCCTCCTCCTCAAAACATCTTGTGTTAGTGTTCTTCCCCTCAGCAACATGT
This sequence comes from Carex cristatella, assembly GCA_024447775.1. Lineage (NCBI taxonomy): Eukaryota > Viridiplantae > Streptophyta > Magnoliopsida > Poales > Cyperaceae > Carex > Carex cristatella. The sequence continues at coordinate 110,656 of JAJHPF010000001.1, read as the reverse complement.
ATGCAAATAACTTTGTCGTTGTTGGGCATTTAGCAGACCATAATTTATGAAATCCCCATCTCACCTTTCCCCCAGATAGCAGCATATCATATGCGTTCTTTGCTGTATAAACACCTGATGAACCCCATTTCCAAAGCAAGTTATCTTGACCTGAGCTTACAGTTGGAATTGTTTGAAGAGAAGGTAATAAATCACCCATAATCGGAAAGGCATCAGCTAATGAAATTCTCCGATTAGATGGTCTTGGCAATCCATCAGAGTAGGATCTTAATCTGATCTCTTGCCATCTATCATACCAGAAATAAATTTGCCGACCATCCTAATCAAATAATGAATTAACTGATGGATGTGAGAGAGAATTTTCTAGAGGTTTGTAGCAACCATCTTTTATCTCCTTTCTTTTTCATGCATTTCATATATGTTTATTCACTCTTTCCTCACACATTTCTAGAGGTTTGAATAAGAGAAAGTCTCAATGTTACCATTGTAAGATGTTTGGTCATGTAGAGAAGAATTGTATGTTGAAAAATGAAGTAAAAAACAATTACACGGAAGAGAAAAATGGTGATGGAAGCATGTTTTTTGCATGCCAATCAGCAGTTGATAAAAAAAAAATGCATTGTATGTTGATATCAAGTGTAGCAAAATTAAATTTAAATTTGCAATCAATGCAGGAGGGATATGAAGTTCCTGTACCTACATGTAACAGATGAAACCCGAGGAACAATCTATGTCCAGTTTGGTATCATTTATTTTATATTTATATTTTTGGTTATTATTTGTTATTCTGGTTAGAAGATGAATGTATTACTCACAGCATAGCTTGGACCGAACATTTCTAAGCCATCGGGAGTCCTGTTGCTCCTAATTAAGAATCAGAGATGCCTTTTGCATATTTATTATTTAACCTATATGAAATGGTTTCCGTATCTTTAGTGCTCACAAACCACCAAAATAATGGGTTGATCTAGTTTGATAATAAAGAACTACAAAGTTTGTTTTACTGGTACGGTAAGTATTAGAAAAATTGGACCAACAAATTATCAGATTAATTTGTTCTGCTATACATAATCTATGCAAGATATTTTCTGTTATCAAAATATTGTTTGCATAGGCCCATCTTTTTATTCAGAAATTTTCTTTTATCCAACACCAATTATTAGGTCCGTAACAAAATTGTCACATTATGGCATTTTCTTTTCTCCAATACCAATTAATTTGCAGAATCTTGTGTTTGGCCCCTGTTGTTGTAAATGCTCTGTGCATCGCCTTGACCGAGTATGACCCGGTGGCATATCCATTAAAGTCCAGCCTGTCTTCTCTATCCATTGAGACAACAACCTTAATTTGCACCACCTAAAATTCTCAATCCCAACGATCAAAACCAACACGTAAATCAGCTACCAACTATTTTGGATTTATTATCCGACGATTATTAGAGAACTCAAAAAAGTCATCCAGATATAAACAACCCAACCTTAATTTATTATCCAGAGAAAGGAAAAGTAACATAAATAAATATGAATAAGGTAGATAAGGATGGAGAGAAAAAACAAATACGGGTCTCTCAAGTCTCACCTCTATAATATTAAATTTTCATTTTACTCATTTAACCTTTACATTTCCAAAATTTGCAAGTCGGTCCAAAAATGAAGTAAAATAAGTTTACTAGATTCCAATTCTTTCTTGCATCTAGCTAGTTGATTATCGAATTTTCGTTACTAAATATTTTGTAATTTTGAGTAAATAGCATGCATATTTTGAAATCTGTCAAATAGAATTTTAAATTATTCATTTGATAGTTATTCATTTCAAATTAACTTAAATTATCTTGCTAATTTGTTAAGCAAAAATGATACTTCACTTTAAATGTTAACCTATTACACTAAAAATAAATACATCTAGACGTTTTGTATATTATTTTCAGTTATTAATTCACATATGCATTTTGAATAGTGTTAGACAAACACGTTTTGGACATTGTTCATTTTCACATGAAAATTGAAATAACTCCAATGCCATGTGGTGTGTGTGTGTGTGTGTATATATATATATATATATATATATATATATATATATATATATATATATATATATATATATATATTTGAAGAAACAATACCACACATGCCGGCATTTTTTTCCATAACCAAAAAAATAAATAATATAATATTAATAACCAAATTTTAAAATTTTTTTTATCCATCACCAGATCGCCCAAATGTGGGGCGGTCCAGTATGCAGGCCAAACCGCCCCCCCGTGGGGCGGTCTGAATTATTATTATTATTATTATTTTTTTTTTTTTTTTAGGATTTGAATTTTCAATCTAAATAATGAATGTATTTTGTTTGAAATTATAGATATGAAATAAATTGGTAACTTGACTAATCTAGGCCGTCGGCAAAATGATTTTCATGCATAATTGACTTCTCAGAAATAATTTTCTCCTGGGATCGAATTGAGCGGTCATTTGAAAACTCAGAAATAATTTTAATGCAATGATGGATACATAACAATATATGCCCAAGTCCGCAATTTCTAAGTAAAATGGTTCACAACATAAGTTAATTAAATAACTTACAAATATAAATACAATATTTATTGAATTAACTCTTCCTGCGTCCGAACAGACCAAGTCTACTTCTTAGGGTTCTGGAAATGGATGACGGCGCGACACTAGCAGTTGTAGAGCCTTGACTACTCCCTGAGTGGCTTCCCTGACTGGGTCGCCTGCTTCCAGAAGGTCCCGCATCGGCAACCACTCTAGCATTCTCTCTTTCGTTGGCTTCGTTTATTGCCTCTGCAATGCATTTCATTGAACATTAAGTATCAATATTTAAATTTAATTTCAAATCATTTCTAAGTTGTGTACGATCATCTACATACCTCTAATCTGCCTCTCAGTAGTCGAACGGTGAGCCTCATGTCCCACTCGCCGACCTTGCATCCTGTCCATTTCCATTACGCGCCGCTTGTGTTTCCTCCTCCCCTTCCTGATCCATTTCTTATCAGGAACCACCGTAGGTCCAAGGTAGTATGGCCACTGGTACTGGTTGGGGTAGGCTGTGAAATGATGCTCCCCGGTGTTCGAAGGCAATCGCACGGTAATAGTTGTCAACAAAGACGTCTTCAAGGAAATTCCGTTTTCGACAAACCGCCATAACATGAGAACACGGAATGCGAACTAACTGGGGGCCTTGGCACTCACACGTTACTTGATTGTTCGCGCCTAAAACGACTCTGTACTTGCATGCGCGTTCATGAGTTTGTATAATGCCACTTTGTCCCACCACCGGTGGAATGATCTCACTTGGAACCTGCACTTCATATTCCGTACCTGTGCTGCCATATGCTACAACGTGCATGACAGAACCTTTTTCTCTGTGTTTTCTTAATTTCTCCTCTACTCTATCTGAGAACAGTTGGTCCCTACTCGCTAATACAAGTGGCTTTAGCATGCCTCTCAACAAACCAAGCATTTAACTTGTAAAATGTATCCTCCACCAGTGAAACCACGGGTAACATACGGCTCTGTTTGAAGACATTGTTTAACGACTCTGACCCATTAGTGGTCATAATTCCCCATCTCCAACCTCCATCACATGATTGAAATATCTTCTCATATGCTGACGGCTCCATCGGATCGCGCGGACGTCTCTTGCCCGCCTTCGCTAAGTAGGCATTTGCCTTTGGAAATGTCTACAAAAAATAGAAATATACCTCAGTGATACAAGTCATGCAAATGTAAAAAAAAAAAAAAATAATGCATACATACTCTAGCAAAATCTCTGAACATCTCTTCCATTCGTCGTGGTTTTTTCCTCTTGCAGCCAATTTTGAACCTGTCAGCAACCCATTCTCCGCCGCCGGTATTTTTGCACAAGTTCTCTGAAATGTGTTGCATGCGGCACTGTGCACGTGAGACTCTCCCGTATTCGTGTTCCACCCATAGTTGAGGCTATCAAATACATGCTTGATGCCCTTGTCTTTGGTCCGATATCACGCGAGACGAACACATTCCCCTATCACCTCTCTTCTCAGGAATGACATGAAAAAACCCCAATTTGGACCATCCTCCTTTTGAACAATAGCAAAAGCTATGGGTAGCAGCTGGTTTTCAGCATCATATGCACATGCTATAAGCAGAGCCCCACCATACCGGCCGGACATGAAGCATGCATCGATGCTGATCACAGGTCTAACATATTGAAATGCTTCAATACATGGACCGAAAGCCCATGCTATGCCCTTGAATTGTACTTCACCGGGTGTATCGGTTGGTACATGCCACTTGCTCGAACCCGGTTCCGGATTTGTACTTGTTATGGCCATCGGCAATGGTGCGAGGAGATTGTACGACCCCTTCCAGGTTCCGAAGCATCTGCATACTGCAAGTTCCCGACCCCTCCACAACCTATTGTAATGTGGGACTACATGTTCATAGACTCGTCTCACCGCACGAGCGACCTCCTTAATGCTCATCGCAGGGTCCTCCTTAATGTCTGTCATAATTACATCGGCAATAAGTCTTTGCCGTCGGCGCACTATGATCTGATCTTCTTGACGCACTCTTGCAAGTGTGTGGTCCTTCGACCTTCTTAATTATCCATGCCTCTCCCTTGCCTTTAGGCGCGGCAGACATTTTCCATTTGCACTTTGTATCCTTGCAAATTACAACATACCGGTTCCTCTCCCGCCTGGCCACTGTAAACTCCCAATTACCCTTCAAATGGAACTGCTTAACTTTGGTCGACAGTTCTTCTATGTTGGTGTAAAGCTGGCCCGGGCTAATCTCTTCGTTGTATACAACGCGCTCCCAAAAAAAGAAATGTCTGCTTCTTCAAAAGAAGTAGTGTCATTGAATGTCCTTACCGGGTGCTTGTCTCCTCGTCCCCTGATCGGAAATCTGTCTTCAATTGGAGGAGGCATAATCTCCTCATCGTCGCCCTCTGATAATCTGTCTGAACCCCAATCCCCATCCCAATCATCACCAGTATCAATTTCCTTTGTCGGTATCTCATCAATATCATCAAAATCAATGCCTCTATCATTTCGATCGACTGTGGACTGTCTTCTAGGTTCAGGGGGGCTGTAGTTAGGTAATGGATCAGGTACTGATTGGTATCCAACCCGACCAACACATGACCGTCTTCTAGTTTCAGCCCGGGGTTCAACACTATACTCAGGTACTTGCAAATATCTATCTCGTCTCATAGGCTCACGAGGGGGTGAGTTCACATCTTGGTTGTGATCATAATCCTGGTTGTGATCATAATCCAGGTTGTTTTGGGTAGAAGGTCCAGCCCCAGTATCTAGGTTGTTCTGGGTAGAAGGTCCAGCCCCAGTATTCAGGTTGTTCTGGGTAGAAGGTTCTCTCGGGACACCAACTGGTTGAATCGAAACTTTTTTGCAAAATAGGTCCATTACCGGGATTAAATTGGACTCAAAAAATCCGTACATAGCTTTCCATATGTCCTCCTCTTCTATAGGATATTTTATATAGTAAGGTTTGGCACCGGGGGGTTGATTGTTAATTCGGGTACTGATTTGTACGGTAAATTGGACACGGTCCCAACCGGTTTGTTGCATTATTATTTCCTTTACTTCATAAATTGAAGTATTGGCATTCACCTGGAAGCCGTAGGTCGCATCTTTCGAGTATTGGCATCCGAACTCTCCTTTCGTGATTTTTCCACCCAAGTACAATGCAATGAACATTTTTGAGTTTTTTTTCTGACATTAGAAAACAAATTTGTCGTTCAATATTAGTTATTTTGTTTATTTATGAAATTTTTGACATTTAAAAAAAAAATTAAAAAAACCTCGGTCACTGTTGAGCGCACTGTTGATCGCAATCGCCTCAAAATCGCCTAAAAAATCGCCTCGCAACACTGTTTGAGAGCAGAAGTCGGTTTGGAAGAAGAGTGAGTGGATTATTGTGACTCTGGAGAGAGAAAATAATCATTTTATACACAAAATACAAAAAAAAAAAAAAAAAAGCGACCGCCCCCCCACCCGGCGGTCTGCTTGGGGTCTGGACCGCCCAGTAGGGGGGCGGTCTGATATGGTTGTGGACCGCCCCACATTTGGGCGGTCTGGTGATGGATAAAAAAAATTTTTAAATTTGGTTATTAATATTATATTATTTATTTTTTTGGTTATGGAAAAAAATGCCGGCCACACATGTATCCAGTCATACTTAATTTTAACAATAAAAATGAAATAAATGCAAATGACAGTTCCACATAAATTGGGATGAATTTATTAGATCAGTCCTGCATTAAAACATCCCAAAGATACAAATCATAAGCCACGTCAACAAGATTATTGAGGTTTCTGGAAATCAAGTTTCCGTTTTTGGAGCACTCACCATGGGGAAATAACCACATGGAGGGTAGACTCTTCCTCTATTAAAGCAACATTGAAACCATCCTCTAGTAGGATCTTCCCATCTAAGATCAGCTTCTGCTGGTTCGGTGGGATACCGAACTTATGTTGAATTTTGGCCTTGACACTGGCAACGGTGTCGACTAAGCTATTGATCTCGATGATACCTTCTTTACCCGGGTAGGTGATAGTCCTGTCATTTGATATAATTTTCAAACTGATTTTCGTGTTACTTATCACCACGCCTCCTCTTAGGCGCAGAACCAAGAGGAGGGTCGACTCCTTCTGGATGTCGTAGTCGGCAAGAGCGCGGCAATCTTCGAGCTGCTTGCCGGCAAAGATAAGGCGCTGTTGGTCAGGAGGAATACCCTCCTTGTCTTGGATCTTGGCCTTTACATTGTCGATGGTGTCAGAGCTCTCGGAGTAATGGTCTTTCCATTGAGGGTCTTGACGAAGATCTGCATCTGCATTACACATATAGATTGTATAAATCAAAACAGTTTTGAAGCCACGCACACTAAAAACTATGGGTACGTTTGTATCGTGCGAGGGTTAGTGCAAGAATAGTGATTTTTGGACAATAGTGCTAATTCGATTGGTTTAAGAATAGTGCTAACTTTGAACTATTCGGATTAATAAAATGTTGTTTGAATTGTATATTTAGAATAGTGACGGAGAGAATGAATATGAAGTAATAATTTATTTGTTTTATCTTTTCAACTAACTTTAAAATTTACCATGGCTTGTTAAATATATATGTAGCATCATATTTTTCAATTAAATATTTCAATCGTTGTTTATCTATGGAAAATATTTTTTATTATTTTAATTAATACTAATCTAATCACAGTTGGAATGTAATTAAACACTATTATTTTTTGTCCTAAATTTTTGACAATTTAATTTATCAAAAATTTCCAAAAAAGTGATAAAAATAAATAAATCACAGTACGTAGCTACACAAATACGATCGATGGATATAGAATGATCATCAGAATTCCAAACTTTGGAGTTTAATTAACAATTCATTTTGCGTTGCATCTGCATCGCTAACCATAATATAAAATGAATAAAAAAAAGGTGCGGAAGTTATTTATTCTTTTTTTTTTTATCAATATCGCTAACCTCCAATTCTCTCAAATCGCTAACCCACTTTTTCATCGTATTAGTAGAATAACACTGTTTCCATGCTATTCTTATTTTGTATTTGACGTTTGGATCGCAGCTAATCTGGAACGTACAGTGAAACTATTCCTGAATTTCTATATATCCTAACCCAATCCAAACGCACCTATACTATAAGGAAATTTCAAGAAAGAGATGAATATAATACCTTGAAGACGGTAGGACAAAGATTTGAAGAGCGGAGAGAGAGAAGCTTTAGAAGACAACTTGTGGAATTGTTTTGGAAGGGACAAGAGGAGGGGCAATTTATTTAAAATAGATGGTCCTGCGAAGTAGCTTGGCGGCGGGGATATCTATTTTATTATATATATAATCTGGGAAGAGTTTTGCACTGTTCATTGCAGCGCTGGCTTCTTCTCAGCTGTCTGATTTGCATCCAACGGATGCCAATAAATCTGAATCTCCCCCGTCGACACGTTTTTCATATCTTCCTTCTCCCATTTTTTTTTTATTAATAACTCAAAATAAAAAAAACTAATAAAAATAACCAGATCCAATTTTTTTTTTAAAACCAACCAAACCGCCCCCTCACCCTTCATCTCAAACTGCCCTCCTGTGGGGCGGTCCACTCTGACTACATAATTGCTTCCCAGAGAGACAGTCCTTAAATTTTTTTTTTAAAAATAGTTGTACTAATTGTGGAGTTTATATTAAGACATTTTTTTATATTATTAATTTGTTGTACATGCATTAACTAATTAAGTAAATATTAAGTTTCGAGAATATCCGATAGGTAATAAATGACTTCATTTAAGCTCCAAAAATATCCGATACTATATAATTTTATATATTAGAAAGACTGCCAATTTTTATATTTGATTTATTTAAAATTAACATTATATCTCTTTCAGACGGATATTTATTAATTAGTGCTCTAACAAATTCGATATGTGTCTTTTTATTATAATGCATCTGTATTAATTTTTTTAAGTCATTTTTTTCATTTTTAAAGCACTTGTATGTTGTACATATATTTATTTAAGAGATCTCTCGTAAATTGCCGATGTTAGAACAATGAATAAAGCAAAAAAAAAAAAACAATATCTTCATTGAGAAGGTATCAAACGACGACGAAATTTCAAACGACCATAAAACGGTGCTCGAGTGTCCGATTTCAGCAAACAAACACTTTTTGGAAAGCTTGCGAAAATACGCATGCTTTAGTCCTTGCTATGCCAATTTTCAAAATTCAGAATTAGCAAAAAACAAAGTGAAGAGCTTCAAAACTTGAGTTGAAGTTTTTGTTTAAGATTTTCATTTCTATTTAAAGCCTCATTAAGCTTTCCGTTTAAGATTTTCATTGCCAAAAAAAACAAAGGGAATTTTGCCCAGATCCCATTTAAAGCCTCATTAAGCTTCAGACACAATACCTTTTGATTTCTGCAATCCTAGTTAATTAATACACCCAAATTGCTGATCAAGGAAGAGATGAAAATGAGTAATGAGACGTGATTAAAGATGCTAATTTACCAAAGTGTGTGTGTGTGTGTGTGTGGTATAGAAGGACCAACAAAGAAGAAAGCTAAAAATGATGATTCAAAGAAGAAAGTAGTTAGAAAAGATGGCGACACAATTAAGAAGGATCGATCTTTGTTAGAGGTGACTCAAACAATTGGTACAGTAGTTTTGACAGAGAAGAAAATAAAGCACAGGGATAGGACAAAGACAAAGGGCCCCTGTTCTGACCTTCCATCTGAGGTTAAGCTTAAACCTCAAGTAGAAGATAAAAATCAAGCGGGTGGTTTGGATGGATGTGATGTCTTCTTATTTTGTCTAGATTGCAACCCCAATTTATACCGAAACTTGTACCTTAAAGCCTAAAAATGTGGACTTTTTGTTTAAATATCATTAGAATGTGGTACTGCTATGTTTTGTTTCTTATTTTGCAGGATACGGGCGAAATTTTGGATCTGACAACTCTCCATACGGTCCGTACAAGATCAGCCCAACCACACAGAAGGTTCCACAACAAGAGACAACAATTCTCCAAGGCAAGGACAAGTATACGGTCCGTATAAGATTCTATACGGACCGTACAAGCTATTTCGGAAACCCAGGCTGGAATTGGAAACAGAGACAGCTGGGGAGACCGAAAAGGAAAGCTATTATTTCGCGATTTCGGGCATTAAGGCAGATAATTCCAGATCTGAGAACCATCTTTGGCTCATTCTGGGTGCTTGGGAGACAAGGAAGAACTTGGAGAAGAAGAAGAGAAATTCTTGCAACGGATCTTCACTATTTTTCATAGTTTTACCATGAACTCTTTTATTACTATTGTTTTGTGCTGTTTTATGAATATGCTTGACTAAACTTTCCGTTTCTAGGGTTAAGATGTAGTTTCTAATTTAGTTTTGCCTGCATGTTACTCGGATTATGTGTTGAATATTGTGTTTTTACTTTGTTGAGTAGTATTTCGATTGCTTTGTTTGTGCTTGCTTGAATTTGATTAGTCATCCCGTTAGATGAATACGCATGTCTAATTGTTAGGAGCCAAGTCTATGATATTCAATCCAACCGAATAAAGTACATGAAGTAGGTTTGTGACCCGAAAGGTGAAACCAAGGAGTACCCGAAAGGTGAAACTTTCCTCGAGACAAAAGTCCTTGGATACTTTTAGTAAACCAACAAGTAACTTAGATAAATTAGTCCAAAAAGCGAAAGTTGAGGGTTAACGCATCTAAGAGGGGAGTAGTTGAGTCCGGCAATTGAGTTTTAAGCCAAAATTGCGACAGCTGAGGTAAGGAACTTAGATCTGGTCGATGGAAACCCTAGACATTAGTATCAACACAGAAACAGTAATTGCAGCATTAACTCGGTGGTCCATACGGACCGTATAGGGTTCTATACGGGCCGTATACCTCAGGGCTAAAACAGAAATGAAATCTGAAACCCTAGAAACACTTTTTATTAATTGAAAACAATTTTTAATCTTCTTTTACTGTTTTTAATATTGTTATTGATCAATAGTTTGATAGAAACAACCACCAAACAACTTTTCTCACTTCTAGAATTCTAGTTAATTTAAGTGAAGTCCGGTTATTTTCTTACGGTCCCTGTGGATATGATACCCGACTATACCAACGGTAGGACTGTGCACTTGCAGTCTTAATCAGAGGTAAACTCGAGTTTAAAAGGTACAGTTTGTTGTACTGAAACTTAGGAGTACACTCTTGTGAACAAACAAGTTTTTGGCGCCGTTGCCGGGGACGGCAACTAAAATTGCTAGACTTTTGCTTATTTTTGCTTGATTCTAGATTTTAATTTTTACTCTTCTTTTTTCCATCTTTTCAGGAACATACTGGAAGCGTCACAGCCCAAGAACTACTACAATCTCAGAAGCAAAAGGAAGACTTCCAACACAGTTGTTCCAGCACCACCGCATCTGTCACCTCTGGGTACGGCCCGTACAAGATTTATACGGACCGTACACACTGCCAACAGAGGCCAGACAGAGACAGAACCAGGCACCATGAGTCAGAATGGAGATGATCCACCCATCGATCCACCCAATGAACAATTCTCGGATGATGAAGACTTTGTGCCAAGGACATTGCGAGAGTTCAATGTCCCAAGAGCTGGAGATGTCAAAGGGGCAATCAGACTACCAAGGATTGCCAGCAACCAACCCAACTTCAATCCGGGCGTTGTTAACATCGTCCAGCAGAACACTTTTCATGGCATGGATCATGAGGATCCACATACCCACGTTCAAACCTTTCTTGAGTGTTGTGCCACCATTAAGATCAATAGCGCAACAGCTGATTATATTAGACTTGCTTTATTTCCTTTTACTCTTAAGGATAAGACAAAGAAATGGTTAGGGTCATTACCAAGGGACTCGATTACCACTTGGAGGGAATTGTCCAAACTATTTTTGACCATATTTTTCCCTCATAAAAGAACTGTTAGGACCCAATTGACCAGTTTCAAACAAAGGCCTGATGAACTCTTGAATGAGGTCTGGGAAAGGTTTAGGTAATTGCAATACTCTTGTCCACATCATGGTATTCCCGATTGGTTACTTCTTCAGTCTTTTTATGCTGGTTTGACTGATACCACTCGTACTTCTGTTGATCGTATTTGGTTGGCTCAAAGATAGTGGTCTACACGGACCATGCCGCATTAAGGTACCTTTTGAGTGAGAAAGATGCAAAACCAAGACTAATAAGATGAATTCTTCTTTTGCAGGAGTTTGATCTTGAAATCAGGGACAAGAAAGGAGTCGAGAACTCTGTGGCGAACCACCTATCCTAGCTTCATTGGGAGGAGGACATCCGTACGGCCTTCTCGCAATTGCCAATCAATGACTCATTTCCTGATGAACAACTCCATGCAATCAGTTCTGACCTGGAGGACATCCGTACGGCCTGTACAGAAGTTCATACGGTCTGCGCTATCCAGCATACGAACCATATACAAGGCCATACAGACTGTATAAGCACCACTTAGCTGTAGCAGCAAGTTCCATGGTATGCTGATATTCCAAACTATCTGGTTTCTGGAGTATTGCTTGCCACAATGTCCTTCCAGCAGAAGAAGAAACTCAAATCAGATGCCAAGTACTACTTTTGGGATGAGCCCTACCTCTTCAAAGTTGGAATTGATGGCATATTCCGACGATGTGTACCATACGAGGAGACAGGTTCCATTCTTGCACATTGCCACTCATCCGCTTACGGAAGACACTCCTCATTCTTCAAAACCACTGCCAAGGTATTACAATCTGGTTTCTTTTGGACTTGTTTTTTCAAAGATGTAAGATCTTTTGTTTTAGCTTGTGATAGGTGCCAAAGAACTGGAAACATGACAAGACGAAACGAGATGCCTCTCAACTTTATCCTTGAGGTAGAGATTTTTGATATTTGGGGCATTGATTTCATGGGTCCATTCCCGTCCTCTCGAGGGAATGAGTATATTTTGGTAGCGGTCGACTATGTGTCGAAGTGGGTTGAGGCAATGGCATGCCGCAAAGCTGACTCGAATGCGGTGAAAAAGTTCTTCAATGAGATCATTTTCCCTCGTATTGGTGTGCCTCGAGCTGTCATTAGTGATGGAGGCAAGCACTTCATCAATCGACAATTCAACAATCTCTTGAGCCGACATGGGGTGACTCACAAGGTATCTACTTCTTATCACCCTCAAACTAATGGCCAAGTTGAAATTTCTAACAGGGAAATTAAGTCGATTGTTCGTCAACAGAAGTGTACTCCTAAGTTTCAGTACAACAAGCTGTACCTTTTAAACTCGAGTCTACCTCTGGTTAAGACTGCAAGTGCACAGTCCTATCGTTGGTATAGTCCGGTATCGTATCCACAGGGATGGTAAGAAAATAACCGGACTTCACTTAAATTAACTGGAATTCTAGAAGTGAAGAAATGTTGATTGGTTGGTTGTTTCTAACAATTATACTGATCAATAACAATATTAAATACAATAAAAGAAGATTTAAAGTTGATTTCAATTAATAAAAAGTGTTTCCAGGGTTTCAGATTTCATTTCTGTTTTAGCCCCAGGGTATACGGCCCCGTATAGAACCCTATACGGTCCGTATGGACCATCGGGTTAATGTTGCAATCACTGTTTCTGTGTTGATACTAATGTCTAGGGTTTCTATCGACCAGATCTAAGTTCCTTACCTCGGCTGTCGTAATTTTGGCTTAAAACCCGATTACTGGACTCTACTACTCCCCTCTTAGATGCGTTAACCCTCAATTTTCGCTTTTTGGACTAATTTATCTAAGTTACTTGTTGGTTTACTAAAAGTATCTAAGGACTTTCGCCTAGAGAAAAGTTTCACCTTTCGGGTACTCCTTGGTTTCACCTTTCGGGTCACAAATCTACTTCATATACTTTATTTGGTTGGATTGAATATCATAGACTTGGCTCCTAACAATTAGACGTGCGCATTCATCTAACAGGATGACTAATCAAATTCAAGCAAGCACAAACAAAGCAATCGAAATACTACTCAACAAAGTAAAAACACAATATTCAACACATAATCCAAGTAACATGCAAGCAAAACTAAATTAGAAACTACATCTTAACCCTAGAAACTAAAAGTTTAGCCAATCATGTTCACACAATAACAGAAAACACAAGAGATAAAGGAGTTCATGACAAAACAGTGAAAAATCTGAAGAATCGGCGTCGAAATTGAGTTTCTCCTCCTCTTTTTCTTCTCCAAAGTGTGTCTTTCTCTTCAAGTTACTCTCTGTCTAAAGGATAGCCAAAGATCCCTTTTTCTGTCTCAGGATACCCCTTTTAATGCCCGAAATCTCGAATTAAAAATGTGCCTTTTCGGGCTTCCAGCTGTCTCTGTTTCCAAATCCAGTCTGGATTTCCGTAACTGCTTGTATGGTCCGTACAAAATCCTATACGGACCGTATACCTGTGCTTTGCCTTGGAGAATTGTTGCCTCTGATATGGAACCTTCTGTGGTTTTGGGCTGATCTTGTACGGGCCGTATGGAGACCTATACGATCCGTATGGAGAGGAATTTCGCCCGTTTCCTGCAAAACAACAAACAAAACATAGCAGTACCACATTCTAATGATAATTAAGTAAAAAGGTTCATATTTGTAGGCTTTAAAGCACAGGTTTTGGTACGAATCGGGGTCGTAATCTAGGCAAAATAGGGAGGTATCAAATTCCCCCAAGCTTGAACTTTGCTTGTCCTCAAGCAAAAATTCTAACTTCGGTGTGGTTCTGGTTCTTGGACTTACCTAAATGCAAGTTAAACTACTAAGAGAAAAATTTGCATTATCTTGCGTTTGTTAGAAACCCATAAGAATCCTTTTGGACAATGATTTGGTTTTCCTTTGATCAACCTTGATTCACCCCACAATTCAATCAATCAAACCCCATATTCAAGATTGTATTGTTATTTGTAAGAACTAATCAACCAAATGTATCAATAGCTCATTTTTCTACTAAATATATGCCCTCATTTGTGGTGATTTGTTTTCTTTTGAGTCCCCCCCCCCCTCCTCCCCCCCAAGCTTGGAACAAGCTTAGGTTAGAATGTCGTAGACCTCGTGTGTTGGTATCATGTAAAATTTACTTTTGATTGTTGCTTTTTGTGACACTTTTATTATTTATCCTTAGTACAAGTTCGGCTAGTTATAGGTGGTGAACCATATTCAACCGATTTAATTCAAAAGCGCATTTGCGTGCTCTTGGTTCGACCTTTCCATGACACGAGCTCACACTTTTGATGTAAACTCGGCCACTTTATCTGGTGAACTAGCGGAGCAGAGTGTCAAAGACTCATTACCATAAGTACGTCATGACGCCGTAACATAGGTAACCGGAGTCCTATTTTATTTCAAAATTTTCAATTTTACTCATTTTTCAACTTTTTTTGCTAAGATACCATGAGTACACACATTCAAAGGTATTCATTTATACCAGTGAATATCCCAAACTTTCTATTGTTTTCAAATCTCATTTCCTTATTAAAAAGGCACAGTTCAGTCCCATACGGCCCGTACAGGATTCCAAATGCTTTTCTTGGTACAATTCATTTTTTTTTTAGTTCCACAAAGTCCAAAAACAATCTATCCTATGTGGTTCTTTCAATCAAACATGGGGTTATTTCCAATTTCACAAATTCATCCAAAACATGACCAAAAATTTTCAAATTGGTCCCTAATTCACGCAATCACACAAATTTATCTACAAAACACAAGAAATAAAAACAAACATGCAAAACAACTAAATGCAAACAACTATCACCCCCCCCCAAGCTTAGTCTGAGCATTGTCCTCAATGCTTCAAGACGTAAAAGTAAGATAAAAGCTAGGGTAGTGGAAACAGACCTGATCAGTCGGAAGAGGGGTCGAAACACCAGTCGCGAAACTGGTTCTCGATGTCCCTAAAGCGGAAGTCAAACTGGCTCATCTAGTCAGTCAGCTCATCTACTTGCTCAGTGTGGAGGGAGGTCTGACGCTGGATCTTGAGAATCTGGACTCCCTACTCCTGCTGTGTTTCCCTGATGTCGGACATAAGCATGTAGAGGTCACAGATAGAGGGGTCGGCTGGGTAAAGGCCCTGAGGAGATGGGGCTGCTGCTGGCTGGGTGGAAGAGGTATGAGTGTGCCTCGCACGCCGTGTCTGGGGAGGAGGAGGTAGTGTGGCAGCGATGAGCCAAGTAGAGTGGTCCGCTTGGTCGATAAGGGCAGCAAACGGTAGGCGGCGAGTGGAGCCATTGGCGAAGCGCCAATCATAAAGGTCGCTGTGACCGGCGCGACCGCGGTAAATTTTGATGAAGTGCTGCAATTACAAGCTCTTGGCATCTAGAGAAGTGGGTCCAGTGCAAAGCTCACGACCAGGGAAATCATCCAGTCCGAGGTTGTTCTTGATGATATCAACGAATAAGCCAATTTTATCTTGCCACCAGATCGCTGAGATTCTTGTAGCTTGATCCAGTGGTTGACCATGAGTAGTGCCAAGTCGGGGATGTCAGGGTGTGGGCGAAGCATGTTGTCCATCAACATGAGATCGATCTGATTGCTGAGGTTAAGGGTCTCACCGCGTGCAAAGATGGTACAAGCAAGGGTACGCTGGATGATGCGGAGAACAGGATGAGAAATGAAGCGTGCGCGGTACTCATCATTGTGGACTTTTGAGTTGCCCGTGATCTTCTCCAAGAAGATGTCCCTCTCCCAGTCCTCGCGGAAGCTAAGGACCTCAGTGGTAGGGGTGGGGTGAAAACAGAACCACTCTCGGAGAGATGAGAGATAGACCCGCTGTGTTTGGTTGCACAACCTGAATTTGATGAAGTAGACATCATTGTCGTCCTGTTTGAGTTGGAGAGAGGAGAGGAATTCATTGGTATCCATCTCATAGTAGTTGTTCTCAAACTGCCAGAATTCGGTACTAAACCCAACACAAGAAGTGAGACGGAGAAAGTCGTCCTCCACTCCGAGTGTGTGAAGTGTTTCCAAGTCCACTCTTTGAGTGTTTTCAAATGTCTTTTTCTGTAAGGAGAGAAAATTCTTGTACATCCGGCGAGTAGGTATAGAGAAATACCTGTCCTCAAAAATTGATGCGCGGTCAGTATACTCTCCTGAGAGGGTTTGTTCGGGACCCGAGTCGTATGGGTCAAGGTGGTGAGCACGTGGTGGAGGTGGGGGTAGTGGTTGTCCACGGCGTGGAGATCTCTGTCTCTTTCTGTGGGCACGCTTGGTCCTGCGTTCCTGGTTGGGGTCCATAGCTCTGTCAGTGGGGATGTACGGCCCGTATGGTTAGTTGTGCGGTCCGTATAGAGAGGTGACCTTCTCTAGTTGCTGGTAGAGAGGTTGTACGGTCCGTATGGGTTGTTGTACGGGCCGTATGGGGTAGGGTTTCGGCAGCAGTGAGTTTGGTGGCTGAGCAATGGAGGAGAGCAACAGATCTGCGAAAGAAAGAGAAAGAGGAAAAGGAAAATGGAAAGGTAAAAGAAAAGAGAAGAGAGACTTACCTGATCGAAGGTGGAGACGGCGGCGACTAGGTCAGCGGAGTAGAGGAGAGGAAAAGGCAGGCAGCTCAGCACGAAGGCAAAGGCAGCAGCGAGTGGAGACAAAGGCGGAGGTGAGGCGGCGCGGATCGGACCTTGGGTGTACGGGCGCTCGTGCGGGCCGTATGAGGAATGCGACAAAAGAAGGTGGTGTGGGACAGGTCCTGTCGGAGGATAGGGTATAAAAGGAGAGGCCCCTAGACGAAGAGACGTAAAAAGGGAAAGGACGCGCTCCTTCAGAGAATTTGTGCCTGTTGGGGTCCATACGGTCCGTATGGAATTACGTACGGACCGTATAACCCAGAAATCTCTGAAAACTGCCTCTGAAAGAAAACAAAATGTTGTGCAGCCAGTATGAAATGTGTACGAACCGTATAACCTCCAGAATTAACTGCTCTACCTATATGATCAGATCTAAAGTGCAAATTAAAAATTTGAAAAATATCAATTAGCTAAAACAAAAATAAACATGCAAAAACAAATATTGTTCTTAAACATAAAGAAATGCCGAAATTTTAAAAACGCTTGGGTTGCCTCCCAAGAAGCGCTCGTTTTAGGTCTTGAGCTCGACCACCTTTCTCTACGTTTCTGCTGGAGCGGGATCAGAAAGAAACTGAGTGCACCGCTAGTTCATCGGGTGGTCAGCAATGTAATGCTTGAGACGCTGACCATTGACCTTAAAGGTCCCACTCTCTTTACTCCAGATATCAACTGCACCAAAAGGGTAGACCTTCATCACTTGAAACGGGCCGGACCATCTTGACTGTTCGCACCAAAAGCATACTCCCAAGTTTCAGTACAGCAAGCTGTACCTTTTAACTCAAGTCTACCTCTGGTTCAGATTGCAAGTGCACAATCCTACCGTTGGTATAGTCGGGTATCGTATCCACAGGAATGGAATAAAATGACAGGACTCAACCTAAATTTACTAAAACCTTAGAAGTGAAGAGAATTTGAATTGATGGTTGTTTATATTAAACTACTGATCAATAACAATATTAAAGCAATTAAGAGAAGATTAAAAGTTGTTTTTCAGATTATAAAAAGGGTTTCCAGGGTTTCAGACTTCGTATCTGTCTGGCCCCAGGACATACGGCCCGTACAGAATCTATACGGTCCGTATAGGCCTCCAGGTGAATACTGCAGCTACTGTTTTTGTGTTGGTGCTTTTGCCTAGGGTTTCCATCGACCGGCTCTAAGTTCCTCACCTCAGTTGTCGCAATTTTGGCTTAGACCCCGATTTACCGGACTCAACTACTCCATCTTAGATGCGTTAACCCTCAACTTTCGTAATTTTGGACTAAGTTATCTAAGTCACTTGTTGGTTTACTAAAGGTATCCAAGGACTTTCGCCTCGAGAAAAGTTTCCCTTTCAGTACTCCTTGATCCGTAGATCTACCTCATATACTTGGTTCAGTTGGATTAAGTATCATAGACTTGGCTCCTAACAATTAGACGTGCGCATTCGTCTAACGGGATGACTAATCAAACTCAAGCAAGTAAAAACCAAGCAATTAAAATACTACACAACAAGATAAAAACCAAACATTCAACACAAATTCAAGTAGAACCAAACGTCAACTACAGACGTCATAATGCCCAAAATCAAACGTCAACTACATCTTAATCTTAGAAATAGTAAATTTAGCTACTCATGTTCTCAAAATAACACAAATCAAGAATAATAAAAGAGTTCATGGCAAAACTACAGACGAAATCTGAAGAATCCGTTGTAGAACTTCTCTTCTTCTTCTCCAAGTTTTTCCTTCTCTCCCAAGCACCAGAGATCTCCTCCCAGATCTAGAATATCCCCTTTTAATGCCCAAAATCTCGTATTAAAGCCTTCCTATTCGGTCTCCACAGCTGGAGTCTGTTGCCAATTCCAGCCTGTTTTTCTGAATCTGCTCTGTACAGCCCGTACATGAATCCATACGGACCGTATACCCATGCCTTTGTGAGGGAGAGAGGTAGCCTCCTATGTGGAACTTGTACGGGCCGTACAGAAATCCATACGGGCCGTAGAGAAAGGTGTCAGCTCCAGAATTTCGCCCGTTTCCTGCAAACTAAGAACAAAACATAGCAGTACCACATTCTATAGATATGTAAGTAAAATGTTCACACTTTTAGGCTTCTAGGCATAGGTTTTGGGTGTAAATCGGTGTCGGAATATAGGCAAAATAGGGATATATCATTGACTTGAATTTTCCTGGAAAAATTCTCAATCTATAATTAAACAAAAGTACAAGATCTCCTTTTTTGAACTCGCGAAGCGAAATACGTTGGTCATGCAATCGCTTTTGTCTTCTCCTTGTAAAAGTTGGCATTTTCATAAGTCTGCAAACGCATTTCCTCCAACTCATGCAAGTCAAGGATGCGTTTTTCTCCAGCTGCAAGCAAGTCCATGTTGATTGCTCTTGTGGCCCAGAATGCCTTGTGCTCGATTTCAACTGGAAGGTGGCACGGCTTTCCATACACCATCTTGTAAGGACTCATCCCAATTGGCGTCTTGAAAGCGGTGTGGTAAGCCCAAAGTGCATCATGCAACTTGAAAGACCAGTCCTTCCTAGTCCTTGCCATTGTCTTCTCCAAGATCGACTTAATTTCCCTGTTATAAATTTTAGCTTAGCCATTAGTTTGAGGGTGATAAGAAGTAGATATCTTGTGTGTCACCCCATGTCGGCTCAAGAGATTGTTGAATTGTCAATTGATGAAGTGCCTGCCTCCGTCACTAATGACAGCTCGAGACACACCAAAACGAGGGAAAATGATATCATTGAAGAACTTGTTCACCGCATTTGAGTCAGCTTTGCGGCATGCCATTGCTTCAACCCACTTCAACACATAGTCGACCGCCACCAAAATATACTCATTCCCTCGAGAGGACGGGAATGGACCCATAAAATCAATGCCCCAAACATCAAAAATCTCTACCTCAAGGATAAAGTTGAGAGGCATCTCGTTTCGTCTCGTCATGTTTCCAGTTCTTTGGCACCTGTCACAAGCTAAAACAAAGAATCTTGCATCTTTGAAAAGAGAAGGCCAAAAGAAACCAGATTGTAATACCTTGGCGGTGGTTTTGGAGAACGAGGAGTGTCCTCCGTAAGCGGATGAGTGGCAATGTGCAAGAATGGAACCCGTCTCTTCATATGGTACACATCGTCGAAATATGCCATCAATTCCAACTTTGAAAATGCAGGGTTCATCCCAAAAATAGTACTTGGCATCAGATTTGAGTTTCTTCTTCAGCGGGAAGGACATTGTGGCAGGCAATACTCCAGAAACCAGATAGTTTGCAATATCGGCATACAAAGGAACTTGCTGCTGCAACTGAGTGGTGCTTATACGGTCCGTATGCTGGATCGCGCAGACCATATGAACTTGTGTACAGGCCGTACGGATGTCCTCTAGGTCAGAACTGATTGCAAGGAGCTGTTCATTAGGAAATGAGTCATTGATTGACAATTTAACCGTGGTATCCTCCTCCCAATGAAGTCGGGATAGGTGGTCCGCCACAGAGTTCTCGACTCCTTTCTTGTCCCTGATTTCAAGATCAAACTCCTGCAAAAGAAGAATCCATCTAATTAGTCTCGGTTTTGCATCTTTCTCACTCAAAAGGTACCTTAATGCGGCATGGTCCGTGTAGACCACTATCTTTGAGCCAACCAAATACGATCTAAATTTGTCGAGAGCAAACACAATTGCGAGAAGCTCCTTCTTGGTGGTAGTGTATTTCATTTGGGCCGGATCTAGCACCTTGCTAGCATAGTAAATAGCACATGGCTTCTTGTCCTTCTTTTGCCCAAGAACTGCCCCAACTGCATAGTCGCTGGCGTCGCACATCAACTCAAAAGGCAACGACCAATCGGGTGGCTGCAAGATAGGTGCAGAAATAAGAGCTTCTTTCAAACTGCAAAAAGACTTAACGCAATCATCAGTGAAAACAAATTCAGAATCTTTGATAAGTAGATTGGTCAATGATTTTGCGATTTTAGAGAAGTACTTGATGAAGCGGCGATAAAAACCTCAATCTTAGCCTTGTCAACCTCAATCTTGACATTTATTGGGATCTCGAGTTTCTCAATCACCTCAATCTTAGCCTTGTCAACCTTAATCTCTCTCGAGGTGACAACATGTCCCAAAACAACTCCCTCTTGGACGATGAAGTGGCATTTCTCCCAATTGAGGATCAAATTCACCTCTTCACATCTCTGCAAAATCTTACACAAGTTAGCCAAACAAGAATCGAAACAAGTACCATAAACAGAAAAGTCATCCATAAAAATCTCAACTTCTTTCTCAATAAAATCAGAAAAGATGGCCATCATGGCTCTTTGAAAAGGTCGCAGGTGCATTACAAAGACCAAAGGGCATCCTACGGTATGTATAGGTACCATATGGGCATGTAAAAGTGGTCTTTTCTTGGTCCTGCGGGTGAATGGGTATTTGAAAGAAACCTGAATAACCATCAAGATAACAAAAATAAGAGTGATTAGTAAGCCTTTCAAGGAGTTGATCAACAAATGACAATAGAAAGTGATCCTTGCGTGTAGCGGTGTTGAGCTTCCGGTAGTCGATACACATCCTCCAACCGGTCACAACGCGTGTTTGCACCATCTCTCCTTTCTCATTCTTTACCACTGTTGCCCCCCTTTCTTGGGAACCATATGGACGGGGCTCACCTATTTGCTGTCGGAAATCGGGTAGATAATACCTGCTTCAAGAAGTTTTAAAATTTCTTTCTTTACTACCTCTTTCAGATTTGGGTTGATCCGTCTTTGGTGTTCAATGCAAGGCTTGTGATCATCCTCTAACAAGATCCTGTGTGTGCAAATGGCCGGATCGATCCCCTTTAAGTCCTTGATAGAGTATCCAATCGCACCTTTGTGAGCTCTCAACTTCTCCAAGAGCTTGGCGGTTTGATCAGGGGTCAATCCTGCATTAATAATAACAGGGCATGTCTTTTCTGAATCAAGGAATTCATACCTGAGATTGGCCGGTAGAGGTTTTAGTTTAGGAGTGGTCTGCTCTGCCTGGAAGGTTGTACGGTCCGTATGGGTCTTATGCGGACCGTATGCCTCAGCTTCAGTTTGAGCTTCTGATTCCTTCTCAATTTCCAGTTTCTCTGGTTGCACTTCACTTGATATACGGTCCGTATGGTCTGTGTACAGTCCGTATGGAGAGTCGTCTGGACAGACAGATGATGTCTGCTGCACAAATTGATTCGAACTCGCTTGTTTCAACCTACAAATCAGATAGAAAGTCAAAGTGATACCTTAGCGAGTTGTTGACTTGCTCCAAGAAATTCTCTTCAACCAATTCATCAATCACATCAACCATGAAGCATGCTTCGGCTTGAGCGGGGTACTTCATTGCTCGGTCAATATGAAAATGAACCTTCTCATCTCCAGTGTTCAAAGTCAAGGTCCCATTCTTCAAATCAATTAGCGCTCTAGCAGTTCTCAAGAACGAACGTCCTAAAATGATTGGGACCTCTTTGTCTTCCTCCATTTTCATCACAACAAAATCACCGGGCACATAGAACTTACTGACTTGGACCGATACATCCTCCACTATGCCGAGTGGTAGTTTCATCGAAGAATCCGCAAGTTGTAGAGTCATTCTTGTAGGTTTAAGCTCTCCTACACCCAAGCGGTCAAAGATAGTGCGTGGCATGAGACTCACACTAGCCCCCAAATCACATAGAGCTCGTCGAATGGTGGCTTTCCCAATTGTGCAAGGAATGGAGAATTTACCCGGATCTTCCAATTTGGGTGGAAGTTCGCTTCTCAAGATAGCACTGTATTGTTCGGTCAATTTCACCGTCTCACCCCCCCACCCCCAAGCTTCGCTTGTTAGATAAGATATCCTTGAGAAACTTAGCATAGGTTGGCATTTGAGTCAAGGCATCGGTGAATGGAATGGTAATATGCAATTGCTTGATAACCTCAACAAACTTGGAGAACTGTTCATTGAGTCGGGTTTCAGCTAGCCTCTGTGGGAATGGAATAGGTGGCCGATAGGGCAGTGGTTTCTCGGTCACTTTCTTCTTCTGCTTGTCAACTTCCTTCTGTACGGGCCGTACGGATTCTGTACGGACCGTATGGTCTGTTTTCTCAGAAATAACTTCAGATTGAACAGGTTTTGGCTGCTCAAAAATCACAGGTGGTGGAACTTGTACGGGCCGTATAGGATCTGTACGGATCGTATACTCAGTCTCTGGCTCAACAGGCATGGCTGGTCCTTCGTATTGTGTCCCACTTCTCAAAGTTACAGTTTTAGCTTCTCCCGTGGGGTTGATCTCTTGTTGGCTTGGTAACCTCCCAGGTTGTGCTTGGCCAGGGTTAGTGTGAGACTCATTTTGTCTGTTTTGAGCGGCCAAACCTGCCAATTGAGCACTGATCTGCTGCATCTGCTCGAAAATCATTTGATTCATCTTCCCCTGCTCATGCATAAAGTCACTCACCATGAGAGCAACATAGGGCTTAGATGGTCCAGAGTATGGTGCGCGGTTGTTCGAGTTGTTGAATGCGGCGTTGTTGCAGAAGTTGCGATTGTTGTTGTTGCTGCTGGAAGGATTGTTGTTGAAGGGTGCGGGGTTCCCGTTCTTCCACCTCCAAGCCTGTTGATCATTCTGGTCCTTGGAATAGGACCGGTTGAAGGGAGGTTTCGAAAAGTAGGATGACTCATTGTTGAGAGAGTTGACTTGCTCAGGTTCCTCATCCTTTTGCGTGTGTGGACAATGCTCATACAAGTGCCCCTCGTCCCCACACATAACACAAGATTTTGGCTGTTGATTGCCAAGTGCTTTGACACCGACTTAAATTTCAAATTTTTATATTTGAAATTTCAAACAAAGTAGCTCGATAAATTGGTTATATATTGAATTTGTAAAACCAATTTTTACAATTTTTGAATTTTTTACTATTTTTTATAATTTATGAAAGATGGTAAAAAATTAACAGTGTATTGAGTGATAATTTGTGTATTAGTATTCTTTTGAATGTTGAATTATGTAAGATATTATTTTTTAAGATCGATTGTTTAGTGTAAGGAGCAATTAGTTTAAAGCTGTAAGATTTTTGTTTTCATAAGATAGTAAAGGACAAAATGAAACGGTAACACTGCTGACTAAGAGTTCAAGTTTCATTTACGACTTCGCAAGCTGTGAAAAAAAAAAAATTAAGACAGTAAAAGACAATTCCATATTTGATTCTCCAAAATCATATAGGGGTATAAGTTTTAAAAATGTCGCAAACTTGAGTTAGTTCGACCATTCGAAATAGTTTTATGAAATTGTGTTATCAAAGTTAGAAGTTCTCATTTGTATTCATTAATTAAAACATTTTTGTCACTGTTCATTTATTTTTTTATTTCAATTATACTTTTGAATTACCATAACACAATAAAGAGAAATTTTGAGCTAAAACATATATTTAACTTCTCTTTAGGCTAACAATTAATTGAGACAAAAGACTGTTGATTCTGATTTATTGTTTGAATTTTTATTTTTTAATATTAAAGAATTGTGATAATTTGTGACCAAAGAAATTCTTATCTTTTAATATATTCATTAAGATATTAGTGTCATGTAAATTACAAATTGTATTATTTTGGCATGATGTACATGTAGGGAGTATATATATATGAAGGCTAACTCTTGAAGACTCACATGATCTTAATTATTAGTGACAGCAGAACCAAAAATTGCTTTTACAAATCTAATTTACATTTTCTAACGGTCTTATCCGCAATATATAAAGAATTACAAGTTCTCTTTTGCTCAAATATATATGAAAATATTTTTATTTAGTTATATTCTTAATTAGTGATTCGGTTATGAATACTTATAAAATAGCAATCGAGGTTTATCCTTAAACGTATGTTGTTTTTATTCATTTCAATTTATAATGCTAAAATGATTAGAAATTAAGAGAGATAAGATAATGAAGAGAATTAATTGAAGATAACAATACTAATTAACAAAAGTATGTATTGTTCATTAAGCATTGGACATTAAAAAAGAGAAAAGTAATCAAAGAAAAAAAAATTAGGCATTAAAAAAGAATGTGTAACAAATAATGTATATGTATGATTTATGTTATTTAATTTTCATTTCATCATCAATATTCTATTTTATTTGATACTCATACGAAAATAATCTATAAAATTGAAAAAAAAATTGAACAATTACAAGTCCATAATTCCAACATTTAAAGAGATTTTGCAATTTTAATTAGAAATTCAAATTAAAGTACAAACTTAACTCAATAAAAACATAATGCAAAATTTTAATAAAAACAAACTATTGAAAAGTACAAATGGTAGATAAGAAATATTTATAGCCAAGAATAGCAATTAATTAAGCACAACTGGTTAGAAAAATTATGATATGAAAATCAATAATTGCTTAAACAACTGGAAAACAGCTAAAGACGTAACGTAACGAAGCCGAATACAAAACAATATATAGATGTAACTAAGCAGAAAAGAAAACAAAAGGGATGATATTGTGGGCGATAGAAGATAGAAAATAACCTCTAATAAAATAATGTTTATAGCTGGCTCTGGCTGTAATTATTAAATACTTGTTATTGTATGAAAAAGTAGATTTAAATAAATTGGACGGTAAAGCAGCAATTAAGCAAAAAGGTTAAAGGGAGAAAAAAAGAATACGCAACCTCTGAGAGACTGAGACTTGTCAAACTTTTTAAGTGTTCTGTATTGAAAATCTCAACCGTTCAAAAACGTGCTACACGTATCTCAAAGCACGAATAACATTGGCCCCTTGCCGCCTGCGTTATCGCCGAATAGGCACCGTCGTCGGTCACGCAGAACTTAAGTAGAGATATCTCAGATTAGAGGACACCAACACACTCCAAAAAAAGCGAGGGAAACAAAATATTAATTGGGCGCCCCCGCCCCCTCCCCGCCCGGTGACCAGATCGTCATATAAAAATTGGAGAACAAATTGGGGGAAAGGTAGGTAGGGAGGAGGAAAGAAAGAAAGAAGAGATCAGATGGCATTGAAATCGGAACGGCAGGTTGAAAAGGAGAGTGCGAAAGGGAATGAAGAGAGGCGGAAGCATGTATTATTTCCTCCAGGGAAAGGGAAAGGGAAAGGGATATTTGATTTGCTCAATTCCTTCTGCTACACCGGGACTGGCAGAAGAAGAGGAGGACTAGGACGAGGTCCTTGTTGGATTCCTATTCCTTCCCCCTCTGTAATTACCAACAGGAAACCCATTCCGACCACAACTCCCACTCCCACTCCCACTCCCCCTCCCTCTCCCCCACCCTCACCCTCTCCTCTCAAACGTAAGAGGAAACCCAAGAAACCATGCAAGGATGATCTGCAAAAGGAAGCGACCAAGAAGCCACGCAAGCTGCCAAAGGAAGCACCACCTCCATCTGCTGCTGCTGTCAATGTCAACAAAGTCAGAAAATCACGCAAGCTACCAAAGGGAAATGCCTCCGTGGCTGCTGGGGTTGTTGCACCTCCTGAGACAGTCACGGTCACAATGACTGTTAAGAAAAGGAACAAGAAAACTTCCTCTCAGCTGACAGCTGCTGAGAAAAGGTCGGAGCCGTACCGTAGAGTGCCTCCTGATTTTGACTTCAAACCGCCTCGTTCATGTCACCACCTCATTCAAGAGGGTCACACTTCTGATCATTGGAGGATCCTTGTTATCTGCATGTTACTTAATATGACCACCGGAGAACAGGTTTATACATATACTCTCATCCTATCAAAAAATCATATGCTCATTTTTCTCTTTAGCATTTCATCAAACACCTTGCTTGCATTCTAAATTTTTTCATCGCAACTGTTCTGGACTAATTTGGAGAAACCCATTATCAGACCCATATTAGACAAAAAGAAATAATCATAATAATATTGGTCGGTCAAACAAATAATGCTATAAATTGATAAATAGGTTAAGAAAGTAGTAGAAGACTTCTTTGTTCTATGTCCCGATGCTGAGACTACAACAAAAGTTGATGCACAACAAATTCAGGATGTGATTTTTACTCTGGGATTGTACAATAAGCGCGCTCACATGATTAAACGCCTCTCAGAAGAGTATTTAAGGCCAGATTGGACTCACGTCACTTCTCTCCATGGCATTGGAAAGTAAGCTTAATAATTTTGTATATTCTACATCTCTATTGTACTCAACTAATCTTTCGATGAGGTGGTACGGGGGTAAATAATTTATTTTTTCTTTTCAGGTATGCAGCTGATGCATATGCCATATTCTGCACTGGAAAGGGAGCAGATGTGAGACCCAAAGATCATAAGTTAGTTGATTATTGGAACTCTATTTATGGCAATGACACCAGCTCTGATGCTGCAGTGTAAGCAAATGGGCTGATTATATTATATTTGGGGTCTTTTTTGTGGTTTGGTTTGGTTGTGCAAGTATAGGTTCCAAGGGCTTTCCATGAAGTTCAGGTTGTGTTGTGAATTTTGATATAGTTTGAGAAATCACCGGAGACATTCTTCTGTTAATGTTTAACCTTTCACAATGGAAAAGTTAAAAAACAAAATTATCTCCTTTTTTTTTTTTTTTTTTTTTTTCAACAGATATCTGAACCTATGTTTCATATAATAGCTTCTTAATATTGTATGGTACCTAGGATATGAATGATCATTCCAACATCTTAGCAGTGAATGATTGTTGTTAAGATTTTTAGAGTAATGACCTTATTGAGTAAATTTCCTCCATGCTAGTCTTGCTTTGCGCCAAATCTAATAGTTATAAACTCCTAAGCAAATCCAATAGTTGTAGTTTTGTATATTAAATTTTTTTTGTACCTAGATCACTATAGTTTGTTAGACTTCATGATAGAATATTGGTGTCATTTTGCCTTCAGTCTAGTATTATAAGAGCAACACCAGACTTAGTATACTACTTAATTGTCTTTGTTCCAGTTTAAATTGTACAATAGATGAGAAAAATGCTGGTAAGTGCAAAGCATGAATTTTGATGCATTAGAATTCACTGATCAGATAAGTTGAGCATTCTTTGCAAGTGATAGCAGATTATATTTACTGATTGATCTTGATCCAACTTTTTTAACCTTTTTAATGGCTAAATACGCTATTAAGATAGTTTATCAAGCTTTCTGTCATGGTAAGTCTGAAACTTTATCGATTAGTTTTTTTTTTTTTTTTGGTTCTTACATGACCCGGAGGTCTACATCAGTTCATCAATGCTAAAAACAGGTTCATTAAAGCTTCTTCTATCCCATCCATAAACCCTTCCCTAATTAGCTAACCTATGTGCTATTTCCAGAGTCTCGTGCGCCCTTGTAATTCCGCCTTGATTTTCCAGGATCTCCAGACCTCATGAAAAGACCTCCAATCAGTAATGTTTGGTTGTTTTGCCTCCACTGCTGACACTGTATCCATAGAGTCAAGACATAACCTGCCCTTCTCCATTTGAAACTTCTTGCAGTATTCTGATTCCGTCAAGAACTGCTATCGCTTCAGCTTGTGCCGGGGTCAGTGCTAGTACCACTTTGGAAACCCACTGTACCACTATACCACATTGCATCAAGTAAACCCCTATGCCTGCACCTTCCCCCCAGTCCCCATGAGCCATCCATATAGCATATATAGGGGGTTACCTGATTCAGATATTGTTGTTTAGCCGGGTCTGTTGCATCCGTACCAGTATGGCTCCAATTAGTACCAGCAGCACGTCTTGTCAGAATAGAGGTCTGACATGGATTAGTTTTTTAAAGTTAATATTTCTATGGTTGAAATAAATCATGTAGAAAGTCAAAAACTATTGATACAATTATTGCATATTAGTGTAAAATACCTTATATCTAACTTTCAATGAGATACAATTTGACGAGATGCAAGCATTCTACTTGTTACTAAAAGTCCAGGGTGATGTTCTACAAGATTTATCGGCCACCCTCAAATTCCCTACTAATTAAGAAGTTACATGCATATTATGAGAGGTACAAATCATTATATGTATACATTTCTTTTTTGTTGTTGGATATTTTGGAGCATTTACACCCTGCATAATTTTAATATATTTGGTAATGACCAGGATCTCTTTTATGTGCTCAAGTATATACCAGCATTTTTGTTTGTTTGTTTACAGCATGCACTTATGTGTCAAACAAAGCTTGAGTAATATAAAATCACTGAACTGCCACTAACCTTATCTTTTAAATTCAACAAAATTGCATCTAAACTGTATATCTACAAGAAAACAGAAGTTTCAGCATAGTTGGGGGAAAAAATTGTCAATATTTACTAAAATGTCAAATTGAGAAGAATATCATTTGCTAGTTGTTATGAGGACAATTAATATAACAAGGCACTATTTTCATGTGAAATCACTTGGTGATTCTCTGCTTGAGAATTGTCACGGTATCTGGATTTTGTTGCGAGACAAGGAGATTTTGATTGAGTATGAAATTCTTTATTTCCAATTATGCCCATGAATGGTGGCTATTTGCATGTGCATGTACTTCATTTTTCTGGATCAGAATCCGCTGCTCGCCAAATTGGCAAGCAGGACCCTGCTTTTCCAAATCAAACCATTATTCTGTGTTGAGATTTGTGCATGAAAAAATTCAACGGTTTGATTTGAAAAAACAAGATCCTACTTGTCAATTTGGCAAGTAGCAGAGTCGGATCTCATTTTTCTCTCCACTTTGATGGGCATTGACAGTTTGAAAAAAAAATGAATATTACATAAATGGATATTTGATAACACCTCTTGTCGTTAGATGGCAAAGCTTTATGAGATGTTTAATTCCATGTTCAATTATGCCCTTGGTCGCTCGCCCCCATTCTTCCATAAGGTAATTTAATTTTCTCGAAGTAGTTAATATTAGTTGTGTGAGGGTTAGTGTAGGTATTAGGGTTAGTTTGGGAATTGAGCATTAATTTGTTACCAAACACTATACCAGGGATTTTGTTGAAACATCAATTGGCACTGTCTGGATTCAAAATAAGCACGCTAGTGTCGCATGTCTTTTGTGCTACCTATTTTAAGATAAATTGTTTAGTAAACTGACCAGTATGTTGGGCAGACATGTAAAGAGTTCAGGGAATATTAACTGATCAGTATGTTCTCAAGACTGCTCCATTTTTAATATGTATATCTAACTGCATATCAATTTGTTGGATATCTATCTTTTCATCTGAATTGTTAGGTTTGTTTCAAGATTATTTATAATTAATGCTACTTTGCCATCTTTAACACACTGCCATCTATTCTTAGCTAGCCAAATGAATTTGAAAGGCTGTCATTCCATAAAAGAATTCCTTGTATGTATTTCGTTATATTATTGAAATGAATGATTTTATTGATCCTGATCCTACTGTAGTCTGTTAAAAAGGTAGTGATAGTTGGTAATGTCAAATGTACTGAATATATGTAATTGTATGATAGTGACAATTATTTACTGGAATAAAGATTTTCAAGATTTTCAGGGCAATTGGTCTATATTTTTCTTATCTACTTAAGTGTACTATCTAATACATCGATAGGTGAAAACATACTTCAGTAGGGGAATGGACTCCATGTTTGTACCGGCAAAGCAGGCGGACCCATTATCAGCAATTCAAGACAGAAGCTCCAGATCTACCTCTTCGTAAACCTCCTTCACAAGATGAGATCCTTTAATGCATTTCGCATACCTTACGGTATTCACATTCTTGACACCCAGAAACTCCAGCACGCTATCATACTCACTCAGGGCTACGGGCATAAGGACGAATATAGCTGCTCCCCGGTAGGGCAAAGCAGCAATCTACGTCTATAATTGCTAAACTGAGGTCGTGTACAACAACCTTAACTGCACAAGCCTAGGCTGGGCCTACCCCCATCCCGAGAGGAGCTGTATGAGGCGGAAACTCCACGTACGGTTTTGAAGCCGAGCCTTTACAGCAATGGGGCTTAGGGACCAATATGATGATTGGTTTAGGTAGGGCGGCCGGCCCATAGGGATAGAGATAATAAGGCATAAATTGAGTTCCTCTATTCGCTCTTTCTTAGACAGCTGCTTATAATAATAGCCTGCCTAGATGATGATTCTAATATTATAGAAGCGCCCGCCAGAAAGGAAGTCAAACTAGTAGATGTTGTATCCTATTATGATATCTGGGTCAATTTCACGGATGAAGTCCCCTACATACATAGTTCCATGAATGAAGAAATTCTAGCAGATCTTTCTAAAGAGGAAATCATTCACGTTGTAAATAACTAACCCGTCAACTGTTTTCCTAATTGTGGATTGTCATTTTTACTGCAAATGTATTCAAAAAGGTTGCAGTTTACTTTAAAAACCCTAAACCCTCCCTCCCGGTTGCTCTCGCCCTCCTCCCAACTGTGTGATGCCACCACTGTTCCTCCTTGTCTCCCTCCTCTAAAGTAAGTACACCGTCACTCTAGATTGTGCTATTAGTATGTAAAGAGACATTTTATCAACCGACCAAATCTGTATTAATGCTCTCATTAGTGTTGGATTTCACTGTTAGTTTAGAAAGTATTCTTTGTAGCTTTGATCCTGTTATATTGTTATTTACAAACTTATTGTATTGTTGTTTGTCTCAAGGAGTAATGTTGTAATTGAAACTATCTTCTGTTTTTTTCTGTAAAACACATCCCTAGGCCAACTCCATCCTCAAAATCATCTTTGGTTATCATGATCTGTCATAAAAGTGATAATTTTTTTCTTGACCATCTGATTAGGATTCATATAAATGAGGTACTTAATTAAAAGAGGTTGCGATTTATTTTTGTAGAGGTAGTAGGAAATTAGGGATTCCTTTTGTCTTTATTTCTCTGGTAAAAAAAGCATTGTTGAGATCAGATTTTGATATACCTGCACAAAATTGGACTGAGGGAATGGTTCAATGTGAATGTCAGTGCTGAAGTTGCTTCATCAACCCACATCATCTATGGAAGTATGCATTTTTTGCTTTAGTTAAATTTCAGTAATGTGGACTTCAATAATAAGTTAACTTTAATTGATTCATGTCGTATATAGATTTGCTAGCTTATTGCGCTATTTGTTATCTTAGTACATCTTGCTTGTACTAGTACCATGTAGTTAAGTGTGGTAAAAAACTTTGCATCCTTTTACGTGATGTTTATCAAATATTATTTGAAGCTACACTGGGCAGTAGTAATTTTCAGCTCACCTGAACTAATTGGTAATTTCACAAGCCAAAATCTTGCACCAAGTTTTTAGGGGTATTTTTGTAATTCTATTTCTGAACATTTTATTTTTTGCTAATAATTAATGGAACTTTCGGAGATACTTTGAAGCGCTTTTGTTTCCTTGCATTTTTAAACAGAGTTCAAGAGGGTACAGTAGTCCCCTTTGAAGCATCTGACTAGATGCCTGAGCACCTTTCCTAGTCAGCAGGGTTTTCTGGTAAAGCAAAAGGGTAAGATAAAAAACCCACAGTTCTCATTTTCTTCTAAATTTTTGCTCTTTAATTAATGAAAGGTTGGTCAACAGAGGGAAGGGTCAGTGTGCACAGGGTGACTCACAACATGGCAAGGACATCACTTTCAAATGCCATCAAGATGGGCAACAGATTTATTTTGTCAACTCTGTAAACTTTCATCCTTTTTTATCCTTATATTTTATGTTATTTGTTTATTGTAATTATAGATGGACTGGATTTATTCTGTCATTTCCTTAAGTTTTATCTTTTCAGATCCTCATCCAAGTAATGTTTTACTTATCTCTCTTTTTGTAGATACTGGTAATTTTGGACACTTCAAAAACAGAAGGGGAATAAAAAGTTTATTTTCAAAGGAGATTGGCTGGGTGCTGCATGGTAATGTTGGTTATATCATTATGTGGTTTATTGCAGAGTTTCATTTTTTTCTTTCGATCAATTTGATTTGGTGTTTAGGTGCATCACACATTTGCAACAACTGGAACTGATGGTGCAATTTTTGGGACAAGGACATTAAAAAGAGACTCAACCTTGATTAACAAATGTTAATTTGTACTTGTTCCAATCCAATTATCTTGTGTCAGAATGTTAATTTCATATCTAATTTGTACTTGTTGAATGGTATGTACCATTGAGCCTCTTAGAGATCAACAAATTGTTTGAGTGTATAGAAGAACAACATCGGATAAGAAAAAAAAACTTCAAAATTACATAATATAAAAAAGCCAACGATCCATTGATGAAGCAAAATCATTAATTGTATTGTATTATCTTACAAGAATTTAAAATGACTCATACTTACTACCTGTATTTCCAATTTTACCCCTGCCTTCCCAAAATGATGTCCCATCCCTACTAAGAGCAAATAATGTGAGTTCCTGTTCTTGCCATGTGTTAAGCTAGAAAAAGGAATAAACTATGAATGAATATACAAGGTATCAAGTTACATATAGGCTAAACCAGAAAAAGAGTATCTAACTTCCCTAAAAAAAAAAAAAAAGAGTATCTAACAATTAGCAAAACTACTGGAAGCAAATAAAAAGGTCTTACTTAAGCACCTACAATCCTAATGCTACAAAATAATTAGGTTGTCACCCCGTTCTTCCTGAAGGTAATTAATTTTTATTTTATCAAGTATTTAAATATTAGTTGCATGAGGGTTAATTAGTGTATACCGGCTTTATCAATTGAGGTTTAGGTATTAGGGTAAGTTTGGGGATTAAGCATTAATTTGTTACGAGACACTATACCATTAGAGTTAGTTTTGTTAAAACATCAGTTGGCACTGTATTGGTACAAAATAGGCCTGCTGATGTCGCATGTTTTAATTTGTGCTACTTGCTGTAAGCGAATTAATTAGTTGAGTGTGTATGTATATGTGTAACGCACATCATATTTCGTATTAGTAATATCTAAACGAGTTGTTTCATTACTTTAGTCTTTGATTTATGGTTTGAAGATTGGCCAAGTCCGAGTTGACTCGGCTGAGTCAACAAGGAATTGGATGGGTCCGATCCCAGTTGAACAGTGTTTGACTCGGGCGAGTTAGCTATTTTTTGCCCGAGTCAGTCCGAGTCAGACCAAGTCAAATTGATTCATTTGCTGATTTAATGTTTTTTTTTAAAAGCATGTTGATACTTGATAGTTTTGAGAGTTGTTGATGTACATCCATGAAATAGAGAGAAAATAGTCAAAAGTCCCTTTATTATATATATTTTTTCATTTGACATTACATTAGTGTCTTCATTATTTGAATTTATATAGCAACACAATGAGGTGATCCAACTAGCTTGGCATCATAGTGACAAATCAATTATTTCGGTTCAGTGAGGTCAAAAATTCGTGATTCGGGAATAATTCGGGTATAATTCGGAAATAATTCGGTATTATTCGGATCGAAGATCACAGTTATGTAAGGGAGCAAAAACCAAAAAATAAAATTCTAGGAAAAATTCGGGAATAAATCGTAAAATTCGCAAATTATTCGGTCAAAGTTCGGTCAACCGAATAATTCGGTGTTCGGTTCGGCATCACCAAAAATCAGAATAATTTGCGAATAATTTGGAAATTATTTGCGAATCTTGTCACTATGATTGGCATAGCTTTTGGCAAGAAAATATGTGTTCTAGTTGTAATGGTTGTATTATATTATATAATTAGTTGATTATTTGAGTTCAATCTCTTGTCTTAACATAGTTTTTTGACAAATTATTTGTTTTACCAATTTTTTCTTATTTGTTTTTAGTACAAAACAAGTTTCTGCCAACAAAAATCTGAGTATCCAATCCAATTCAGCCAATTCCATCTGATTTATCCGATTCTGATTCTACGGTCATGTCATGTGATCGATTCCGATTCTGATTTTCACAATCATGCTTTTATTTTCTTGAACAATTAATTTGATCTCTGTTCAAGGCCTAGACAGTGTGAAGTATCAACCTGTCCTTTGTCCATTTTTTTGTCGAATTATGTTTAATTTTTCCTCTTTTGAATGATGAATTGCTTTTTGTTCAATTTTATTTAGATTTGATCAAGAAAGATGTTTCAATGCTTCTTCTGTTACTGTACGAACAACGTACTTTTCTTTTTTTTACTTATTTTCATTATCCTTTTTGGTATGATGGAAATATCAAGAGGTGCTTTATGAGAATGAAATTTGCAGTTGCTTCCAGTCTTGCACAATTCACATTTGAAGAAAATATTTTAATGTGAGGATTCAACTGCTTTGAAGACTGAATGCTCAGCAAATGTAAAGATAGAACATATATATATATTAAAGTTCATCACAACAAAATAATTTTAGCATGGCAGGGCAAGGCAGCAATATACCATTAACTGTAATTAAAAAAAGATTTGCTTGTTCAGAAGCAATAAGCAACAACAAAATATATATTTGCTTCAAACTAAAACAAACATCCATGCATAGACTAAGAGGAGAGTGATCTACCGAAGAAGAACTGTAGTAAATATTTTATAACCCAACTTGAATTCTTTCATTTTAAGTTTTGTGATGGAGTTCTTGATCTCTATTAGATCATCCTCATATTTGTGAGCCATCGACGGCCCCACCAATCTGATGAATTCTTGATCTTCCATATAAGAAAGTTGCAGAAATTGCATCGCAGCCTCATCCTTTAATTGAAAAAGATTAGTATAATTGCCGTCATCTTCATTGGCAGCAACACCATCATCACCTTTGCCGAAAAGCTTGTGGCACATTTCATAAACAAATCTAAATATGAAAAAGGAAAAGTACGTCAGGTTAGGTCAGTAATTAGTAATTTTGAAATTGATTTAAAATATATAATATACCTATTATGTCCTTCTTTGACAGATTGAGGATTCTTCTTTTGCTTCCTATATTCTTTTGCTTCCTATAGAAGTTTCGAAAAACAAGTAATTTGTTGGACAGCTGATATGGGTCGGGCTGGAAGGACAAGGAGAAAGGGTCCTCCAAACTAGAAAGGAATTGAGCATAATTATTGGGATCCGGTAGGCGTTGGTTTTGGTGGTGATATTGTAACAATGCCTCTAGGAGGATTGATTCATCCTTCTCTGTTCATAGTCTTACTACATTGTTGGATCTGGAGCTAGAGGATACATTCTTTTGTTTATTCTCTCTGAAAGGTGAAATTGTAGAAGGTTTTTTTTTTTTTTTTTTCCATTTCCTTTCGGTGCCATTGTTTTATTTCTCTATGGATTAATTATGGATCAATGGAATAAATGGAGACAGAGGACAAAGAGTTGAACACAACACTATTAAATATATCTAGTAAATTTACTCCTTGAATGTCCCTTGGCCTTGTTGAAATTTCCCTCCATTTCTTCTCTCGGTCTCACCCTGTCGGACCCTTCTCTCTATGTGCAATTAATGTTGCCCTATGATTATGATTGGGCAACGGCAGCGGCAGTGTAATTAGTATGATTAATAGTACTATATATATATATATATAGTTATAGGAGCATATTATATTATATATTAATATATGTATGGAGTATGGTCTATGGAGTATATAGATCGAGGAGCATGCATCTTATTCAGCCTGACTCGTGATTGTTTCAACGTGACTCTCTGATTCACAAAACACTTGTGATCTATAGCAAATTTAATTATTTTTTCCAAAAAATGTGAGGTGATTTTTTAGGAATGGAGATGATCATAACATATTAACATATACCATAATCATAATCATAACCATAATGGCAGAATCAACAATGCTTTTTGGTCAGAAAGAAATCTCCCAGTACTGCTTTCATTTATTTTATTTTTATTAATTCAGAACAATAAATTAATGTGCTTGGTTTGAGGTACTGAAACAAATAATTTATATATGAATTAAAAGTACCAAACTATTAACTATAAAAAGCTTAATTTATAACATGGATCGATATTAGGATGTAACTGTTTATAGATCATGTGGCAATAGAATTCAATATTCTAGGCGAAGCTAGATAAATCTAGGTTACAGCGGATCATGAAATCTGATTTTAGGGACTAAAATTAATTACATATGAAAAACTTGCTCAGCCCTACGGATGTCAATGGCACCATTTTACAAGACCCATATCGTATTCGACAAAATGACAAAATGACAAAATGGGTATGGATAAGATTTTTTCTTTGTAAATTTATCGGGTACAGGTAAATATTTGTTTTCCGTCATCTAAATAGGTAAGGATAGTACGGGTAAAACCTATTCCGTACCCATTCCGATCAGATAATTATAAAAAAAATTATATAATATATATATTAATAAGAAATGAATATACAGTCTCCAACTACTCTTGATAGTTATGTTACACTTAATTAACCATTAAAATAACTACCAAGAATTTAACACGTATATATGTGTGAATTAATTGAATATTTATTTAATATTTTATTTAGTAAATAATAACAATTTATTATATTAGGATTATCCGTTATTTATCCGTTATTGTTTCGTTTTCTGACAACCATAATGAGTAAGAGTAGAATATAAATAAGGTAATTTGTAACGGGTAATTAAGGATAAAGTGTCAATAAGAACAATTTATAACGGGTACGGATATGAGAATGCTTCCACCCGACCCTTATTGTATCTGTTAACACCCCTACTCATCCCTCTTTGAAGTACTTATTTTCTCAAATTAAACTTTCTAGAAACTTAAATGACAAATTGGTGCAAATTAAGACAGAACTAATACATGTTTATTTACAGTTGCACGTACACTTACGAAATTAAGTGATATCTACAACATTATTAATTAAACCCGACCCATTAATTTGAACAGAAAAGATATATAAGAAAGTAAAAATGAAGCATGATTAATTAGTCAACAATTTGATGCAAGGGAAATGGGTTGCATATATACAAGCAGTAATTAATGCCTGTTTCCATTATTTGGTAATTGCAATACGCGCACTGGCATGCATGCATCTGTCATATACTCATATACACTGGTAATTTGAAAAGAAAAGAAAAGTATGATTAAAATTTTAATTAATTACAATTTTTCCAAAAAGACAAGCTAATATAGAGAATTATGTTAGCTGCAGGTTTTGATACCAATGCTTATTCATAATACAAAATTCCAACTTTACATATATGTTACTATGTTAGAATGTTCGGAGGTTTTGATACCAATACCGGGCTCCGATATTGTTTTGTAATAAAGAAACTATAATATTATATTTTTAGTGTCCAAAATTGCAAAACATGATAAATATATATATATATATATATATATATATATATATATATATATATATATATATATATATATATAGAGAGAGAGAGAGAGAGAGAGAGAGAGAGAGAGAGAGATTGGCTAATATCAAATCAGTTGTTTCTGAGGTCCCGTACAACCAAGTCATTTTTCAATATTCGAAGTCCAAAATGTCGATCCAAACAGTTAGATGTGTTATCTATATTAAAATGTGCTTGGAGACCAAATTTTACATTTTTTGGAATTTTTTTACTATTTATTAAGCCACTTTGAAAATCACTAATCCAACGGTGGCTTCTAGTTTTACTGTTTGGTTAAGCCACCGTTGGATCAGCGATTTTTAAAGTGGCTTAATAAATAGTAAAAAAATTAATTACAATTTTAAAAGAAAAGAAACATTAGTAAATAGTAAAAAAATATGGTGTCCAAGCACAAATTAATATGGAGAACAAGATGAACGGTTCGGATCGACTATTTGAACTTTGAAAATAAAAATATGTTCATTTTACATATAGGTCCTTATGTCCATAGAAGACACTCTCTCTCTATATATATATACTAGTATCATATCCGTGCGTTGCGACGGAAACATATTATTCAGGAGCATTTTTCATAATGTTTATCATTTTCAAGGGACACCCTTACCAGTTAAAGATTTTTATTAAGTGCATGAAGATGTTTGTGATTGAAATTAGAATTTCAATGTGCACAACTCAAAGAACTGTCCAAAACTTCAAAAAAAGATATACATATTCACAAGCGGCCTTCAGTATCAAGCTTCTTTATAAATCTATTGAAAAAATTATCTTTAATAGCTAACAGTCCAGACTAATAAAAAATCTCATATTCTAGATTCAAGTGCAAGAAGAGAAACGAATTTTTTACATTATGCAACAAAAGAAGTCATAAATAACAGAAAAATGCAATTGAGCCCTTATAAGTTATAACTACTCATTTTGTATATCAAATTATTATGAAATTATGACATTGTTTTGATATCTAGAAGGTTTATCATGCATGGGTCAAATAAAAGAAAGAGAAAGGACTGAAATCAAGCAAACAATATACATTTGGAAAAATATCGAGCACTCAAAACACAAGATCAAATGACTAATCCGGTACCAGCCAGATATCAATAATTTTAAAATTCAGGTCATGCACTATCATACCATACATTGTACCAAACAACCCTCAACTCTGCATTTAGCATTTGATTTAACTAAAATTTGCATAGCCTTACCCTCAATTTTGCCAATAGACATAACTACATAAACTCACTCTCCATTATAACTACGCAAAACTTTTTCAAATACCTTTTCTTTTCCCAAATAAAATTATATGATTTCTTCAACTTCCAATTGCATCTCCTCGGCTCCGCACATCTGTAGCGAAGATACCTCCTTGCCCGTTCCAGTTTTGACCTATTGCCTGGAGTGTATTTAAGTTTATGCTTTTTTTGTTCTTTTAAGCTCAGCTGGTGAGGATATAAGCACAATAGTCCATGCTTATTTACTGAATTATCGCCCACTATATCAACTGAGTTCATACTTTTGCATTGGAAACCCAAATCACTTGACATGTTAACTGGTTTCACATCCTTCCAATATCGGGGAACCTATAAAGAAAAGATAAAAACAACTTAGTTACGATAAAAACAACCTGAGGCAGAAACAAAATAATGCTATCAATTAATTGATATCCACAAAACTACACAGTAATAATATAATTAAACTACTTAAATTAGTTTTCAATTTGAACTGGCACTATTTATAATATTCAAAAGATCCAATGTCCCATGTTGGAACACAAATCCTATCCCATGTTGATTGAATTGCTTTTGACTCTAAATGAAAGTGATTGAGATTGATTTGATTAAAAAAAAATTATGGCAATTTACTATTTTTTGCTTGGCTTAGGGTTTAGCGAGAATAGCAACCTAATCCAAGATTTGAAACAGTGGCTAACCTAACTTCTCAATGGAATAGCGGAATAACAAGCTAACACATGCTAACCAAACAGTTCGGAACATCTACCTTTTCATCCAAACTCGTAATAGCGATCTACTTTTTCACCAAACTTTTTGCAAT
Source organism: Carex cristatella (assembly GCA_024447775.1). Classification (NCBI taxonomy): domain Eukaryota; kingdom Viridiplantae; phylum Streptophyta; class Magnoliopsida; order Poales; family Cyperaceae; genus Carex; species Carex cristatella. The sequence continues at coordinate 70,340 of JAJHPF010000001.1, read as the reverse complement.
TCCTTAGCCATCCAAACAAAAAAGGAACATAAACATTAAAGTACAAGAAAGTACACTACACATTGTAAATATTAGTAAATGACTTACAAAGTATACAAAGCCTTCAGAAGTTTCCACGATGCCCTTCATTCTTTCTTTTGGTGTAGTTGTTGTTGTAAGGAGGACCTACTTAATACAAATAAAAAATCACAACAGGAACAGAAGAAATTTTTTTTCCCAAAGCAACAGGTTCATTTATAAGCTTTTACATCCAAAATCTGCAAGTAAGATACCGAGCAGAAACTTTTAGAGTTTTATTTACTGCACCAGTAAATACTTACAATAGAAGTTTTGGTTTTGGTGATGCTCTTTTTTGGGCTTAGTGTGGGATATGTGAGGTTATTGCAGTAATAAAACTAAAGATGTACCATCCATTTCAGACAATTTCGTTTTATACCACAACCGCAGAATTATTCAGCAGTTGAAATAAGTTCTATGAGGGAGCTGGTTTCAACATGCAGATTTCAACTATTGAATTATTCAGCGGTGGTATAAAACGAAAATTGTCCAAAATCGACGGTACGTGTGAAATTTTGTTATTCATTTATGCTACTGATAGAAAAATCGGGTTATTGCGGGTTGTAATAGAAAAACTGTCCTTATTGGCATTGCAGTGCCTCAGTTGTCAGTACCTGCAAATACAGTAACATTATAATTTAAAAAATAAAAGAAATGGATATAGGGGCTTGCCAATTTGATACCGTGTTTAATTAGCAGCTTCACTTCATAGGTTTTCATTCTCCTCCAAAGGAACATCTGGTACAAAAAGACTTACACCATAATAACAACATACCATGGTACCAGAGTCATTATATCTCACCACAGCACTGTACCGGCCAGCAGGACACATATAATACTGGTACGTAGGTAGCACTCATTTTTAATGTACTATACTACCAAGAAATTGAAAAAAAACTCTTATATAATTTCTGGTATAAAATGATTTTCATCGGATAGCATATACTATTAGCACTAAATTAGAAAATTTTAATAAACCGTAAAATAATGAGTACCTAGAGCAATATACGGAAGTGGAAATGATAATAGTATATGCTATCTGATGGTTTTTGGACAGATGTGACATTTCTTATATCTAATTGGGCATAACATATTATTTTATTACAATAGAGCACACAAGAATTTTCTAATATCCAAATAACCATGTATTAAGGCAATCGACATTTCATAGCACACAAGAATTTCAGATTCGAGCCCCAATCAAGAAAAATCAGCTAGCAATTCGCAAAAGGTGAAGATTTGACTCAACACAAAGTTCAGATTTCAAGCCTTACAAAGCACCACAGGCAAGCAAAAAGAAGCAACGAAAGAGACATAGAGGGATTTACCGAAGAAAGGCTTAAATTTACGAAAAGGGGCAAGCGTCTGTGCTAAACAACGGGGCGCGTCTGTGCCAAGTCGGGGTCTAAGGCGAGAGAGCGAGAGACCAATTGAATTAAAAAGCATGTGACTAATTGAAGCATGTTCAACTTCAAATATTTTATCCGTCTAAGCACACAGATTAACTCATTAGTCAGACCTGGTCAGATAAATTAAACATTAAGTTTGTCATTTTAAGCAGTGTAAAATAATTCCAACAAGAGAGGGTGTTCTTATCGCACACAATCGTGGCGATGGGAAGGAGAGAGAGTCGCCGACAGAGAGCGCAAACCTGTAGCAATTCGATAAGGAAGAGGAAGAATCGACGGGAGATCTACGGCGACGAAGGCAGTGACGACGCTCAGCGCTGATCCTTGCGTTTCTTCACTCCGTCCCCTCTGCTTCCGATTAGGTGCGTGACAAAGAAAAAGTTTCTTAGCGTAAGAATGGAGAGACGAATGAAGAGAAGGAAGAGTCGAACAGGTAGCGCCTCTTCACTCCGTCGCTGGGTCGCTGGACAGGAAGGCATATTAAATTTTAATTTTAATTGTACATATGATGTGGTCTTTTGTGTGGCGAGTATAATTATAACTAAATTTCAACTTCTACACATAAAAAAAAACATTTAATCAAAAGAAGTCAGATTATTTAATTGGAGGGTTCATATTCAATACGAATTTAGATCAATCAATCACAGCCGTTGCAGGATAGGAACTCCAAGGTGCTTAATAATAGAATTGAGATATATGAGTAGAACTAGGGTGCTCCTAAGTTCACCCAACCTCTTGTGAACTTGACTCTAAAATATATCGAATCGATTTTAAATGATGAATCCAAACCATTGAAACCCTTCTACTTAATGAGTGATGCGTCTACATGTGAAAATTTTAAAGTTTCGAATTAATTTAATATAGAGTCAAGTGGTTAAAAGTTTAAGGTTTATAAATTAATTTTAATGCATTCATTTTTTGGATTCCTTTGACCACTTGACTCTATATTAAATTAATTCGAAACTTTAAAATTTTCACATGTAGAAACATCAATCATTAGGTAGAATAATTTCAACAGTTTGGATTCATTGTTTAAAGTCGATTCGATATATTTTAGAGTCAAGTTCACCCAACCTCTTGTGAACTTGACTCATAGATAGTCTCACTAGCTTCATGCTCACGGTGATGGTAGTTTTACTTATATTTTATATATAGTTCTAATTTAACTGTATATTAATTTTATGGTCTACAAGTATCTACAAAAAGTTTGGGGATATTTTCTCAAATTATAAAAAAGGATTGCACAAATTACAAGTGTTTAATAGTATAAACAAAACAAACAAAATAGATTACAGTTTGCTAATTGATTCATTAAAATATTTTAACAATGTTTAGAAATATAGGAAGCAATTAAATTTTTTTCTGAAGTTATATATATATATATATATATATATATATATATATATATATATATATATATATATATATATAGAACTAGGGTGCTCCTAAGTTCTCCAAATCTCTTGTGAACTTGACTCTAAAATATATCGAATCGACTTTAAACGATGAATCCAAACCGTTGAAACCCTTCTACCTAATGAGTGATGCGTCTACATATGAAAATTTTAAAGTTTCGAATTAATTTAATATAGAGTCAAGTGGTCAAAAAATTTAAGGTTTATAAATTAATTTTAATGCATTCATTTTTTGGACTCCTTTGACCACTTGATTCTATATTAAATTAATTCGAAACTTTAAAATTTTCACATGTAGACGCATCAATCATTAGGTAGAAGGATTTCAACAGTTTGGATTCATCGTTTAAAGTCGATTCGATATATTTTAGAGTCAAGTTCACAAGAGGTTGGGTGTACTTAGGAGCACCCTAGTTCTACTCATATATATATATAGAGTAAGGCTACCGTGCATTGCGAATTAAAGTGGGTCTTCAAATAGCCGATCCGAATGCTCAACATGATCTCCATATTGAAATGTGTTTGGAGACCAAATTTTATTTTTTTTTGGAATTTTTTTACTATTTATTAAGCCACTTTGAAAATCGCTGATCCAACGGTGGCTCAACCAAATAGTGAAACCGTTGGATTAGCAATTTACAAAGTGGCTTAATAAATAGTAAAAAAATTCCAAAAAAATGTAAAATTTGGTCTCCAAACACATTTCAATATGGAGATCATGTTGAGCGTTCGGATCGCCTATTTGAACTTTGGAAATAGCGATATGAGCGCGAATTAAAACACCAACTTTAATTTGCAATGCACGGTAGCCTTACTCTCTCTCTCTCTCTCTCTCTCTATATATATATATGATAGAACTCGAGAATTAGAAATATTATAGTCACAATCTTTTCTAAAGTCTACTTTAGAAAATAATGAAATTTTGTATCTTAAAGTAATAAGTAAAATTCCAGCCCAAAGAGCATGCATTAAGTTCTAACTATAAACAAAAAAAAAAATCTAAAATTTAATTCACAGGAATAAAAACAATAGAACTATCCAAAAAATGATCAAGAAGCTAGCCAAAAACATACTCAAATACTAAAAATGTAGACCTTGTGATTTTTTTTTAAATGTAGCCATCGATTACAAACAAACATAATACTAAACAAAATAAATTAAGTTATGCAATGTTCTTAAAACAACAACATTCCATTTCACAAAACTAATGTATATAATAAATTACACACAAAAAATAATTTTCAATGCTCGCTTGAAAAGAAAGTTATGCTTGATATATACTACAGGTTAATGGTTAGAAATTAGACAAAAAATATTTTCTAAAAACGTAATTCTTTTTCTTTTAATTTAAACATATTTTACAAAAGAAGCCAAATTTTATCATTTTTATCGATACATAAGCTTAATATCCTTTAATTATTATACTATATATATTTTGTATTTTGTGGGAATTTTGTGTACGGACTTTTATAAATTTCCAAAAATAACGGAAAGTAATTATCAGCATAATTATCATTTTACAAACGATCATTTCCAATGATCAATTTGTCTCTTTTGATATAGTGAAATACATAACTCTCTAATGACATGTTCATTGTTTAACCTAATCAAAATTAATGCACAACTTACTAATTGAATACTGGTATTATACATGGTCACAATTAAGCATCACATCAAATATAATATAGTTTATATAAACAAACCTTCTTTTGTCATTCAGACAAAAAGTATAAAAAGCATATATGAAAAACTCATTTTATCAAATCTTCTTGTGTTTGGAAGTACTCTAATGATAGTCTTGTGGTAATCTACATTTTATTAATGAAGCACATTATAAATTGAAAGTATATTACATCCATAATAGTAACTAGTTTTACTCAATTCCTTTAATTTGTGACAGATATGAGCAAACGCCAAAGGAGTAAGCAATTTCTTGAATCTTGATCCACCTCTACCAGTAGAGCATACCATAGAAACACCCCCATAATTTCCATGATTCCCAAAATACCCTTAATCCCATAATTCCCACAATTTTTTTTTTATCTATCTTACATCCTACTCCATGATAAACCCATAATTCCAAAATACCCCTTAATCCCATAGTGGGTGTTCGGCAACCCTCTTAAGGAGGGTGGGGATTAAAAATTTAATCCTCTCTAAGGAACACTTGTTCAGTAAAATAATTGGCAGCCCTCTTAAGGAGGGTGGGGATTAAAAATTTAATCCTCTCTGAGGAACACTTGTTCAGTAAAATAATTGGATTAAGAATGAAAACTTAACACAATTAATATATACATTGTTGTATGTAATATCCTAAATACCCTTCTCCACATTTTTCTTGTCATCTAATAAAATTATGAGAAATTTATATATAAGCGCATCATAACTTCTCATTTTAAATATTTCTTCATCGTAACTTCAAAATTAATTACTTTTCCATTAAAACTCAATCATTTTATTACATTCCAATTTCTTAATTAAATCACTTAAAAATGCAGTTTAATATAAAACAGAAGTTCAATTGGAAAACACATCAAAAGAAGAAAAATACTTAATTCCAGTCTTAGTAATTATAATTTTCAGAATGATACCTTAACAGCTTAACCATTACAATTTACAAGCACCAAATGGCGTACCAATATCAACTGGTTTGTACCAGTACCAATTGGTTGGTATCCGTCCCGGCTGATCTTTACCCATACCAACTGATATGTACCAGTAATAGCTTTCAAACTGGAATAAAAAAACGAGATATAAGATAGTAAATTTTAACATTGAAGAATCAACGCAAATACCAAGTAAATAACCAAAGGATTGAATTTGAGTCTATACCAAGTGAGTTTGCAAAGTGATACTGGGCTGACATTAAGGATGACATGCTTCCATTTATAAGGGGCTTCTCTGAAGGAACAGTGACTATTGATGCCCTAAACACAGCTAATGTGATAATGGTTCCAAAAAAGGCTGAGGCGGTGCACCTTAAAGACTTCCGGCCGATTAGTGTTATTAGTCTCATACCGAAGATGATTTCAAAATTTCTGGCTACTAGACTATCAAAATTCCTGCCTCACCTGATCTCGGTTAGCCAAACAGCCTTTGTGAAGGGTCATCAGATCTCTGAGAATTTTGTGGCATTGCGTGAGGTGCTGCACCACATCTCTCAGGTTAAGAGAACTGCGGTGTTTCTCAAATTTTGGGACACCTCCTTCTTCCTACCTAAATGGGTGATTGGCAAAATTGAGTAGATGTGCCGGGCATTCCTTTGGGGTAAAATGGTGGGACAGGGGAGAGGAGTCCACTTACTCAATTGGTCGGCCTGTTGTATGCCGACTTCACATGGTGGACTTGGCTTACCAAATCTTGCGCTACGAAACACAGCTCTACTATTGAGGTGGTGGTGGAAGGTTTATGCGGATAGGGAAATCCTATGGTCGTTGATTGCAGCATGTCTCCGAGGATTACACAGAGAGTCGGGCCCTCTGATTTGGATGGCCGGCGGTTCATTCTTTTGGAACCAGCTAATCACGATCAAACCGATTTTCCACTTCTGTGCGGTCTGGCATATGGGGGATGGTTCCCGGGTTTCCTACTGGTACGATTCATGGGGTTGGTCAAAGCCACTTAGATTAACTGGAGATGGGGGTGGAAAGCCGGTACACCACTTAATATCAGTTAGAACCATGTTAACTAAATGGCCCATCATCTTGCCGCACTCAGTTGAGGATATCCCGGCGTTAACTGAAGCAGTGGACGAATTGCAATGGAGGTGGACTACAACAGGGCTATACACATTGGCTTCCTACTACTGTACCATTCTGACTACGGGTAGGGAGAGGTGGTCACATGCGCATCTCTGGAGAGCATTCACCCCCTCAAAGGTGAAGTTCTTCACATGCCTACTTCTCCAAAACAGGGTATTAACACATGATGTAATGATAAACAGAGGATTTGATTGTGATACTAGATGTGTATTATGTGACGAGTGTGACATGGAGACAGCGTACCACTTATTCTTTGAGTGTGTGTATGCGAAGGAAGTTTGGCGGCATCTAGGAGATCCGATCTATCTATCAACAACACCGGATGGACTGTGGGATGAATCTTGGGCAAGATACAGCGCGCGGGTAAGAGAATCAAAGAGGATGTGGATGATGCGGGTGATGGCAGAAGTATGGGGTTTATGGAAGCAAAGAAATGCTCGTATATTTGGAAGCCAAAGAAAGCCGGCGAGGTTACTGGTGGAAGATATCAGAGAAGAAACGAAACTGTGGCTGATATTTTGTGTGAAGAGGCGTCCTTCTCATGTAGAGGAAGGGAACAGGCTCCATCTGTGAGGGAATATTTTTGTTTGTTTGTTTGTTTGCTTAGCTATATTGATGTACTAAGCACATCTAATTAATTGTACATCTGGTAGCTTCTACCTGGATATAAAAAAAAAAAAGAGTCTATACCAAGTAATTTAACTTTAGCAGATTGATTTAGAACAAAACAAAAAATATGGCTGTAATTAGAAAATTCACGAAGAAACAAAAAAAAAAACTAAAAATTTGAAAAGAAACATTGGTAAATCAGATCTTTGGCCGTAATAAGCACAAAGAGAAACCAAAAGAAATCTGAAAATTTGGACGAAATTCAAAAACTAAAAAGGACGTGCCGTTAGAGAATTCATGAAGAATAAGTCGCGGAAGAACAGCCATCAAAATGGATGTCAAAAGATAGGGCTTCTCGGCGCGAAGTTATTGGTGGCGATAGATTTCCGGGCTAGCCGCCGGAGGACCGTCAATTTCAGCAAGGAGGAGGAGGTGGTGTTCTTTTTCGAAACATAGGGTTCCGTGCAGGCAAGAAAGAGAAAGAAGATAAAAAAAAAATGTTATAAAAAGGAAGCTCCTTAAGGAGCAAGGGCAAAGTTGTCAATAAAAAGTCCAGAAAAAGTCTAAAGGAGGCTCTAAGGAAGGTGTTTTCTTAAGGCGGGGTGGGAGTTGGATTAAGAAAGTTCCTTAAGGAAAGAGTCTTAAGTCTGCCTAAGGAGCGACTTTTCAGCTCACTTAAGCAGTTAAGGCACTCTAAGGAGCCTTAATCTACCTTGCCGAACAGGTACATAATAATTCCCACAAAAAACTATTTTTCTTATCTTACATTCTATCCCTTTCTATTGAAATCAAGAAAATGTCTACAATAAAAAAATACACTGATTGTTAACATACATGAAAACAATACTGAAAACCCATAATACCAAAAACTAATTGATACTATCATATTACAGTAATTTACAAAAAAACACTCTTGTTTGGAGAATTTGGTGCAACAGTGATAGAAGGCAAGTCTTACAACTATTTTTTTATTGGGAAATTTTTTTTTATGCCACTCCAAAACATGAAATTTAGGAATTTGTTACTTCAAAATCTTAAATTAGCTAATTGCCACTCCAAAATCATTATATTTAGCTAATTGCCACAATTATACATATAATTCAACAAATTTCAATAATGACCAAAATACCCCTGCTGAATGACTGTATTTGTTTGCTCTTCGAATTTTTTTTCCCAAATCTAAAGTTGGTATCTTTTTCTCACCCCTTTTTCTTTCTAAAGGGTATATCTTCTTTAATCTGAGGAATATGCCTCCGTGCAACAGAGAAACTAACCCAATACCAACACAAGTTTTAATAACTCAGGAAATGTGAATCTGTCAGGAGGAACTCCATCTTCTTCCATCTGGTGATACAATGCCAAGGCAGGATAGAGGGGTGGGATTTTCAAGGAAGCAGCTATCCAATTTTACCTCCTTCTGAAGAGGATTAATGGGGCGGGCGTGAAACAAAGCAAAAAAAAAAAAAAAAAAATACAATGCCATGGCCTCTTCATACGAGCCCAATTGGGTATACCCTGAAATCAAACAATTCCAAAGGAATGTGTTGGATTTATGCCTCTCAGGCATTTGGTCGAATAGGTGGTGTGCATTGCGAACGAACCCATGATCACAAAACAACTTGACGAGCCCAAAAAAGATGCTAGCTTCACGACAAATAAGGTATATGGGGATAATTTGCCAGAGACGCTTGACATGGCTGGGACATCTGACATGGCAAAAAATAGAGGGTATAAATTGTGGGTCATCTGAGATGTGGTCTGAAGTGGACTCAAGATGAACAATGGCGGATTCTACGAATTGATTGTGGGTTAGTTGCAGAGAGGAAGGGAGGAGAGGAGTGGGAGATGGTTTTGAAGGGTAATTTGGGAATTACCAAAATACATTTTATTATACACTATTTTTCAGAAATTTTTTAATCAAATTTGTTGAATTATATGTATAATAGTGGCAATTAGCTAAATATAATGATTTTGGAGTGACAATTAACTAATTTAAAGTTTTGAAGTGACAAATTCCTAAATTTCATGTTTTGAAGTGGCATAAAAAAAAATTTCTCTTTTTTATTTGGGCGCTCAACAGGTGTGTGCTACATAAATACATATCTGTGGGAATTTTTATTGATAAATCAGCTTAATATCCTACAATTACTATAATATATATAATTTTTATTTTGAGTTTTGTGGGAATTTTGTGTACAGACTTTAATAAAATTTAAAAATTAACAAAAAAAAATTAAGACATGGAAAGATAAAAACTTTTTATCAACATGGTCCAGTTTTTGCATGCAAGAACAACAAAAAGGTAAGAAAATGCCACTAATCAAGAAATTTTAGAAAAACGACCAAACAAACTACAAAATAAAAGTCACGGACTTGCATACATGCATAAATTCATTGTAGATAAAAACTACAAAATACAAAATGTCACTTCAAAATAAGTACTACTAATTCACTAATCCACTAAGCATCACCAGCCATCTCATCGGCTACGACATCCAATAACTCTGCAATGAGTTTATTCTCCCTTGCATGCAATTTTATCGCATCAATGCTTAATTGCTTGGCCTTTGCCTCCAAATCACGTGCTCTTGATTCACCAAGTTTCTGAACCACATCTTCAACAGTAAAAAACCATTCCGGCAATTTTTGCCTACTAATCAGTTTCCTTAGATAAATCGAGCACCTTGCCTCATCATCACTAGTACTGTTGGCCATCTTGCCAACTGATTTTGTCTTACCAACATCTTCAAATAATTTTACACATGTTTTAAACACTATCTTTTCATGAGAATTTAAAGATTTAGCTTTAGAACTCATCTTTTTCCTCTGGCCATAGTTAGTTTTCCATGTCCGTATCTTGTTATGAAGTTGGTTCTCAGTAGCAGGAAAACTAAGGGATTCAATTATGTTAGAGAGAAATGATTCATATTCCTTTGAAGAAGGAAGTTGATTATATGTGTTATGATATTGAGATAAAGCTTGAAGGAGTACCAACTCATCCTTTAGACTCCATACTCGTTGGACTGCGCCATTTGTAGTTGTAGAAGGAGACGGACCTGGAACCGAATTAGGTTTTGACTTTTTCTTTTGTGGTTGAAGTGATTCAGAATTTTCAACCAGTGACTTTGCTTCTTCTTCTTCTTCTTTTGTGGCAGGTGACTTGGCCTCCTCCTCGTCCTTTTGTTCATTTTCATCTTTATTAGAGGAGTCTTCAGATTCAGATTCTTCTTCTTCTTCATTGTCACGTTGCTTGCGCTTAAGAGATGGAGCGCGTTGTTCCACAAACCGCTCGAAAGAAGAGTCATCGTCGTCAGAGGTGGAGGCAGAGATTTGTTTGTTGGTGGCCATTGAAATTTGAGGAATGAATTAAGGAGAAAGAAGAAAAATTGAGATTTGGAGTTTAGAGAAGAAGAAGTCGAAGAGACTGTGGCGTCTAGCACTGTTGAAGAGTAGTTACAAGTGAGAGAGATAGAGAGGGAGAGCGTCTCTTGGCCTTCTCTTTTTTTTATTGTCTAGATCTTCGCACTTTAACCAAGAAAGAAAAGATATTCATCTGGCAAATTATATCCTTCCTTTGCTGTTTCTGTTTTCGTTTTTAATAACATATGATATTATGATGTCTCCTTTGCTATTACTATTCATGTCTTCGGAACTACACTTATTTATTTTCTTCGTACCAGCACAGCAAATGCATAAATTTAATCAAAAGGTTTGATTAAATTGCAAGAATTTTCATGATGTCGATTTTTCAGTCGATGGAAATAATAAATATTTATATGCATCTTCTATCATAGATCAGATGATATAAATGCATATATTCTATAAATATCTGGACAAAAGTTTTATTTTGAATGAGGGCAAATCAATTTAATTATTGTGCATATAGTTGTTGATATTTGAACTAAAGGTGCATAAAAAAGTTGTTGTATTACTTGGTAATATTTTTTGCATTATTTATATAATATTTATATATAATTTCATCATTTTTTGCATTATTTATATATTAATATATGGCAAATCAATTTATTGTGCATGTACGTAGTTGATGATATTTGAAGTGAAGGTGCATAAAAAAGTTGTAGTATTACTTTGGTTATATATTTTTTACGTTATTTTTATATATAATTTCATAATTCCACCAAAAATTAAGAGAGTGGTTTTGTAATTCCACATGAAATAAATCAGAGTGATTTCATATGATAATCTGTAGTCGGTATGGTGCCAGTGAATAAGTTACAACCTTGCAGTATTCTACTCAAGTCAAAGAATATAAATTAATTAATACATACATATATATATATATATATATATATATATAAGACCTTCACCTTTGTTTTTTGTCTTTTAATTCAATTCAGTAGTATAATATATTGTTATATATTAAAATTGTAATGACAGGCTTGTAAGCTAGCTTTTCTAGTTTGCCATATTAATTGGTGCTTTTGTTTATAAATCAAGTTAATTATGTGATAAATCATTGCCATAAAACAATGCATGCATCCGTGTAGCCCTAAAATAGTAGGCAATCCTATCTCTGTATATTCCATTTTTTAATTTAATTAAAAATTTCAAATATTTAATGTATAATTATTAGATCTATATATATATATATATATATATATATATCGATCGGTATTCATATTTGCAATTATAATTCAAATATTGCATTTTGGGCGATTTAGGAATTTTTATAAATTGACGCAAATTGCTGATATATTTATAGTTGTGAATTAAGCAAAATTATAATTCAAATTAATAATTAAACAGAACTATAACTCATCATAATTGCTGATATATTTGCAGTTGTGAATATCAAGAATCTCCAAAAAAAATGCTACAAATAACAACATTAATTAATTTAGAGCACCAATACGGGCACTTCAACTTCCTCTATTAGAATTCTATCACTCTAACTATCACAGAATGACAGAAACATTAATTTAGAGTACCAATACAGGCGTTTTAGCTTCCTCTATAAGCATTCTATCACAGAAACATTATTAATTCTTAACTTGAAAGAACACAAGAATAACATTAATTTAAAATACTAGCATAATAATTAATATTACGGCTCAATATATTTTAGCTGTCATTTTGTGTTTAATCATTTTTCTTATACATTTTGATCAAATTCATGATCTAAACATAATTGAAAACTAACCTCATTATGTACAAGATTATAATAATGTGTATTAATTTATAGCGGAATTAAGGAGGGATATTTCCAGTTGTGAATATCAAGACTCTCCATTTGCCTTAATAAACAAAAATTGCTACAAATAACAACATAATTAATTTAGAGTACCAACTAATACAGGCGTTTCAGCTTTCCTCTATAAGAATTCTATCACAGAAACATTAATCAATTTGAAAGAACACAGGAATAACATTAATTTAAAATACTAGCATAATATTTAATATTATGGCTCAATATATTTAGCGGTGATTATGTACATCACATATATATATTTTTAAATTTGATCAAACTCATGATCTAAACATAATTGAAACCTAACCTTTATTATGTATAAATTATAATAAAATGTATTAGTTTATAGTACTTTTTTTCAATCAATTCGTACCGCATTTATAATATTAGAATAGACAAAATTAATTTGGTATAAATCAAACAATTGCATCACCTACAATATTTTTATTTTTTATTTTTTTTTTATAAAATGCACATACAATGCGTTTAGTGTGTGTGTTTGTTGACATTCTAATACAATTTAGATCACATTTATTATGCTAAATCAACAAATTAAACATACATAAATTATCTCAATTAGTATTAATTTATATGTGCTAATTTTTTTAAAATAAAAAAAATCATCCATAATCTTGCATGCATGCATGTATCTTAGTTTCCAAAAATATATTAGAGCATAAGAGGTAACCATAACCATATATGATAATTTTGACGACATTAATTTGAATTGATGACAATTAGAATTAGTAGTAAATGGCCAATGAAGTAAATGGCACATATTCCCAAGAGACTCTGCACACGTTATTAATTAAGTAGTAGTGTAGCGCAAGGCGCAAGGCATATATTTCATTTCAGTGAAAACATTGGGAAACTAAGAAAAATCAGTAGAAAATGTTAGCAAAATTAAAATAAATAAATAAAGAAAATCAGTAGAAAGCAAGGACTGAATGGTATTAATTTCTTGAGCTCCGCACCATGAACAATTGAGAGGGGAACCAACCAACAGTATAACAGTATAACAGTATAACAGTATATAGTGTGATTAATTTGAAATAGATAGCGCTACTCTAGCCTTTATGTTACTTGCATTTTTATTCATTTATTTGTTTATTTATCCTGCTTTCCAACTGAATTATACTAATGCTCAAATTAATTTATCCTCTCTGCGCAGCTAGGTTGCTCATCTCTCTTAAAACAAAACAAAAATAAAATAAAATATAATTTGATTTGCGAGAAGATAAAAATATTACTTTTATAGTCTCGAAGATTTAATTATTTCTAGTTTATTTACATTTTTTTTATTTTTGTCTACTTGAGTTCAACAACTTTTAACAGTAATATTTATTTGAAAATTTTAACACATTCATTAATTATTTTGATTGACTAATATATATATATTACATAGCTGAATATATTTGATAAAAATACAAAATAAGCAAAAAGTGAATTGAATGCATCCTTTTAGAATAAAAGTTTACTATAAAAAATATTATTGTAAAATTAAGTTTGGGAGGGAGAGTAAAAAGAGAAATTTTCGTTTCCGAGGTATAAAGAGGATTTATTGAATTACTTTCCATTCTCTAAACTGGACTCCCTTACCGGTTTGGCAAGAAATTAAAAAAGAGTATCATTTTTTGGAGGGGTCGAGGGTTTTAGACTTAGTGTTACCATTTACCATTTATCATTTAGCATTTAGCAAGAAAGAAAGAGTACGTATGAATGCATCATCTCTAAACCCTAGCTATAGCTAGCAAGAAAGACAGAGTACATTTAGCATGGAAAGAAAGAGTACATTTAGCATTTTCTTTTTTACTTATTTTCATTATCCTTTTTGATATCATGGAAATATCAAGAGGTGCTTTATGTTGTAAAAATTTGTTGTTTAGGAAAAAAAATGTCCCAGTTGCTTCCAGTCTTGCACAATTCACATTTGAAGACTGAATGCCCAGCAAATGTCAAGTACATAAAACAATGACGATTACAATTAAGTCACCAACCAGTACTACTGCTACTAGAAATATACCAGTGACTACTGACTGTATTTCTCAGCAAATGTAAAGATAGAACATATATATATATTAAAGTTCATCACAACAAAATAATTTTAGCATGGCAGGGCAAGGCAGCAATATACCATTAACTGTAATTAAAAAAGATTTGCTTGTGCAGAAGCAATAAGCAACAACAAAATATATATTTGCTTCAAACTAAAACAAACATCCATGCATAGACTAAGAGGAGAGTGATCTACCGAAGAACTATAGTAAATATTTTATAACCTAACTTGAATTCTTTCATTTTAAGTTTTGTGATGGAGTTCTTGATCTCTATTAGATCATCCTCATATTTGCGAGCCATCGACAGCCCCACCAAGCTGATGAATTCTTGATCTTCCATATAAGAAAGTCGCGGAAATTGCATCACAGCCTCATCCTTCAACTGAAGAAGATTAGTATAATTGCCGTCATTTTCATTGGCGGCATCACCATCATCACCTTTGCCGAAAAGCTTGTGGCACATTTCATAGACGAGTCTAAATTTGAAAAAGGAAAAGTACGTCAGGTCAGGTCATTAATTAGTAATTTTGAAATTGTTTTAAAATATATAATATACCTATTATGTTCTTGTTTGACAGATTGAGGATTCTTCTTTTGCTTCCTGTAGAAATTTCGAAAAACACGTATTTTGTTGGACAGCTGAGAAGGGTCGGGCTGGAAGGACAAGGAGAAAGGGTCCTCCAAACTAGAGAGGAATGAATCATAATTAATGAGATCCGGTAGCTTTTGGTTTTGGTGATGATATTGTAACAATGCCTCTAGGAGGATTATTTCATCCTTCTCCGTCCATAGTCTCATTACATTGTTGGATCTGGAGCTAGATGATACATTCTTTTGTTTATTCTCTTTGAAAGGTGAAGTTGTAGAAGGTTTCTTTTTTCCATTTCCTTTTGGTGCCATTGTTTTAATTCTTTCTCTCTGGATTAATTATGGATCAATGGAATAGATGGAGAGGGAGAACAAAGAGCTGAACAGAACACTCTGCAATATATATAGTAAATTTACTCCTTGAATTAATTTACAAGTTTACCCCCGTCACATATTCCAGGAAAAAAAAAAAGTGCATGAAGTAAATGGCACATATTCCCAAGCGCCTCAGGCCCTCAGCACTCAGCAGTCACCACACATTAATACATTATTAAGTAGTAGACTCTAGACTGTAGCGCAAGGCACATATTCCATTTCAGTGTAAACATTGGGAAACTAAGAGAAATATTCAGTAGAAAAGGTTAGCAAAAGAAAATAAAAATAAAGGAAATCAGTAAAAATTAAGCAAGGACTGAATTGTATTTCTTGAGCTCCGCACCATGAACAATTGAGAGGGGAACCATGTAACGCATGGGCTTCGTTTGTTGAAAATTTGAAATAAATATTGCTACTCTTTTATGTTACTTACATTTTTATTTATTTATTTATTCCTTTATTAATTTATCATGCTTTCCAACTAAATTATACTGATGCTTAAATTAATTTATCCATCTCTCTGTGTAGCTAGGTTGCTTATCTCTCTTAAAACAAAATAAAAAAATATATATATATAATTTGATTTGCGAGAAGATAAAAATATTACTTTTATAGTCTCGAAGATTTAATTATTTCCAGCTTATTTACATTTTTTTATTTTTGTCTACTTGAGTTTAACAACTTTTAACAGTAATATTTTATTTGAAATTTTTAACATATTCATTATTTAGATTGACTGATATATTTAGATAGCTGAATATATTTGATAAAAATACAAAATAATCCTAGCTAAACTGTATTGAATGCATCCTTTCAGAAAATTAAATAAATACAGATTTTACTATAAAAAAAATATTATTGTAAAATTAAGTTTGTAAAAATGAAAATATAAAAAAAAAATTAATTGATCTCATTTGTAATTGAGCCATTGCAATTTGGGAGGGAAAGTAAAAAGAGAAATTTCGTTCCCGAGGTATAATTAAAGAGGATTTATTTAATTACTTTCCATTCTCTAAACTCTCGTTTTCTTTCTTCCAAGCAAAAAATTAAATACCTGGGAACTTGTCATCATGATACGTTGTTTGGTTTTATTATTTGGAGAGAGGGTTTTAGTCTTACCATTTAGCATTTAGCAAGAAAGAAAGAGTACGTATGAATTAATGCATCATCTCTAAACCCTGCTACGTACTGCTAGCCAAACAAACAAACAAAAATCTGAAGCAAGCCATGGATCAGGATCAAGCACCAATGATTGTTGATTACGAAAAATACAGAGAGGAGAGGATCAAGTCCAACATGGAGAGGATGCAACAACTTGGCCTTCTCAATCTCTCACGCCATCTCAACAGTAGTACTGCTTTCCATCAACACTCCTCAATCTCAATACCCACACAAAGATCGAACAAGGTTGATTTAATAACCCCTCCTTTGCCTTCTAGGCGCTCATCCAGGTACTTATCCATCCATCCATCCATCATAATATATCATTTTGGTGGTTTTCAGACCTTTTTCCATCAAACCCCTCAAAAATAGATAAATTCAATGTAAAATGTACAAGTGGCATCTCCCAAGAATAGCTATTTAATTTGGTCATTTTAATTTGTTTTAATATATCCTTTCTAAGAAACGACTAATAAATTTTAATTATGCATAAACATACATTAGTTCTAGCCCTGCACAATACAATGAATAAGTTAAACAGCAAATACTAAAATTTAAAACTTCATTGGTCTAATAGAGGTGATGTATCATTAATTAACTATCAAATGCAAATTAATGAAAAAATGAACTTATTTCTCAATTAAAGTCTTTAGATTATACAATGAAAAATTAAGGCATCATCATACTCTTTACTCTTTGATGATATATGCATACTTACCGTAGAAGCCAGAGCATAGTATTACTTAATTGTGTGTGTGTGTGTAGAAGTAGAACAATTAAACATCAATTTTATTTTCATTGTGTATAAATTAAACTAAAAGGTTGGAAAATATGGCGCCGGTTAACTACACCGAAGCCCGTGGCAAGAAGAGCCATGAAAAATCTGATGTATTGGTGATTGACGAATTAGACGGGAGGGAGGAGTTGTACACTGAAGAGCATGAGAAATTGCTTGGTTCATGTGAGGTGCCGTGGACTCTGTTTGTGAATGGATATGATAAGAATAACAACCGCAATATTATTTATGATCCACTCAAAGGCAGAACCTGTCACCAATGCAGGTAGACAGATCTTACTCAAGCCTCAATTCAATTGATATAATTAATTAGCTAGTGACTTCATTACCTAACATAAATTGTAATAATTATTAATTTTCAGGCAGAAGACTATGGGTTATCATACCAGCTGTTGCAAATGTCAGCTTGTGAAGGGTCAATTATGCGGAGACTGTCTTTATATGAGGTGACTTATATACTTACGGAGTTCACTAACTTTTCATTTTTCAATACATATACATCCTATCCTGCTCGCCAATTTGTAATTGCCTTAATTATTTTATTTTATTAACTTGTTAATATTGCAGATATGGTGAAAATGTTTTAGAAGCAATTAAGAAGCCTGACTGGATTTGTCCAGTTTGTAGGGGCATTTGCAATTGCAGCATATGTAGGCTTAAAAAAGGATGGAAACCCACTGGAACTCTCTATAACAAGGTAACTAATTTATTCTCTTTCCTTTTATTAATTTATTTTCTAAGCAATTAATTAAGATATTGTAAAAATAAATCATAAATGCTTATGTAGGTTGTGAATCTTGGATACAAATCAGTGGCACATTATCTAATCCAAACTCGTCGGAAGCCAGCCAATTGTAATTCTGATTCTGAAATCAAAACTGCCATTCCAGATAGCACAGAAGCTGTCAAAGAAAATGAACATGAAATTATTATATCAGATTTGCAAGGAGATGAGAGTAGTGGTATTAATGATGGAGAAACCATGGGAAAACGTCGTCATCAGGTTAAGAGAAAGAAAGGAGAGGGGCATACTGGTAATCTATTTTTTCCTGGCTCCATTGGCACTAGGTTTAGAAGACGTATTTAATTAGTAGCTAGGTCATGCATGCATGATGTTTGGATTGGTCAAATGAGGGTTTGGAGTTTTGAGTAACAATTAGCTAGCTAGGGGTCCAAATTTACAACAAATGGACGTTGCCTCAATTAGGATATATATTTTTACGTACATTTACAAATTAGTGCTCCGCTCCACTTAAGAATGATCCTTTTAACTAAATATATTCAATTGAATATATATATTTGTAGTAGATTGGGAACAAAAGTATAAGTAGCAAAATAAAATTATGAACTGAAGAGAGAAGAAAGCACGCTTGGCTTGGGCCTTTTAGGCTGCAGTGGTACAGAGCGCTACTAACTACATCAACTCAATTTGCGTTTAATATTAATTGCACTTGTGATTTGTGTTTAGTTAATAACTTAATATCTACTTCACATTTCCTAGCATAATTCCAGTGCGATTCACATTTCTTAGTTAGCATAATCTCTACTTCACATTGCCTGATGTAATGATTCCTCTTGTTTCCCGGCCAACCCAATACCGCCCACCCGATGAATTGATGATAGAAATCGGCTTTAAACAAGCATGGTACCAATGTCAGTACCGGCCACGGAGCAAGCATCATCCAAATTGAGCTATAAAGCAATTAATCCAATAATTACACAAACATTCTAAAGGACTCAAGGATGTTAAAACCATAAAAATAAAATAGATTAGAAAAACAGCAGATCCAAATGGACATATGACTCAAAACCAAACTCAACCTAAATGCAAGCCAAGTCCTAAACCAAATCAAATTCAAATCCTAATTAAGATCAAATATATATCATATTGATTACCAATGACCAATTTGTTACCTTTGTTTCTTATTATGCAAACAACTTGTTTAACAATTTTGAAGTCCTAATTGATGAGTGATAACACGTACTAGAAATTAAATTCAGAATAATAATTTTCTAAAAAAAAAAAAAAATTGAGGTAATTCCAGTCCAACAGAAACTTGAACAAAGCTTAATTTGCAACGTTAGAACAGAAAATGCTTGTACAAATGAAGAGAATATGTTCATAAGCAGGAATTTATGATATATCTACTGTGTTTCAATTAAATTTGCATGAGCCTTGACAGTCAAAAGTGAAATAGATGCAATCAGCCTTGCAACACGGAAATTCAGAGGCGCATACGACAATAGCTTGGTTAGCATACAAAAATAATACATTGCCACCCAAATCACTCCACTCATGGCTTTCTTCCTTTTACAAATCAAGCTCAAAATAGCAAATGAGCTAGTAACAAAATGATCCTGGGAAACCTCGTCATCACTATCTTCACTGTGTCCCTTGGTTGTATCATCATCAGAGTCACAAAGTACCCTACTACCCTCTTGACTTTGTTCCTATGCACTAGTAAGAGAAGTTTGCCAACCAAATATGCTCTTTGACCAAAGGCTTAATCTCTTGCATTGAGGACCCAAATCAACCACACAAAGCCCATGGCATCCTCCTACAGCATAGAAGTTCCCTTTGGACTTACTAATATTAAAATAACAAAACAAGAAAAAGTTGAAGTTCATTAGAAAGGAAAAAAGTTGAAGCATACAGTGTCGATAAAACTGACCTGTAGTAGTAATTCAATACTGGTTCATCTTTTTTTGCTGCATAATTCTACCCTGGAGTTTAGAGTTTAGATGGCTTTTTAGCACCTAGAAATTAGTCAAGCAGGAATGAAGTACCAAGGCTATATTATATTCATTCATGCTCAAGTGTTTGGCGCTTAATTTAGCACAAGCGCAAATTGAAGTTCATAGTATCTTTTTTAACAGCTCAGATATTATGGTCAAGTAAACTTACTTTCCAATAGTGATGTCAACAAAACAAACTGCTACAACTGGCGACATTTTTTCCATGTATAGACACTTCTTCTAGCACATTCATTCCATGCATGAGGTCACATGAGTTGATAATGGTGCTGAAGAAAATATCCTCTTTTCTTTTCTCCCTTTTTCTAAGCAATGTCAACACTAAAACCATATTCAATCTGACTTTTTACATCAACGAGGTAAGTTAACCTCACTTTCGTGAAAAGAGAAACTCGTAGAGCCAAAATTCAGCAAATTTTCATAGTTCATTATGGACTAAAATAAAATTATGAAATGAAGAGAGAAAAAAGCAGCTTTGGGCCATCTTGGCTCCAGTGGTACACAGTGCTACACTAATTTTGTGTTAAATTGCACTGCGTCATTTGCTTCTGCCCTCCTTTTTTTCTATCTAGTATTTCACCTAAACAATGCAACTACCAATGACAGTCGTGCAATATATCTATTAACAACTATATATATATATAAATATGTCATTCAGAGAGTAATCGTGCTTACTTAAAGAAGACTGACTAATAAGACAAGTACATCCATTAACATTGCACTTGTCATTAGCTATAGTTAATCACATTTTCTAGCATAATTCTACTGCAATTCCCAAAATGACCTTATACCAAACACTTAACTTAAACCCTTATAAGTTGTAATCAATCAATTAGTCATCACCAAAAATTGTTAAAATATGTATCTGTTAGAAAGCAAGACCGAGTCTTTTCAAAGCCTTAAAAATGTTGCAGTAATAATTCCAGTGTGGGTGCTGATGTGATGTAATAGCGAATTGCCCAAATGGATTTTCCTTCACAAATTCTGGAATATTCTCAACTGCGGCTATTTTTTCTAAATATATCCTGATTTCTCCTCCTCTACCTGCTCATAACAAATTTATCAATTATAAGAATTAACCAATAAGATCATACATTTATTCTTAATATTTATTATTTTGCAAATGAAAGAAGTAACAAACCAACCCAAGGAATTGTCCACTTTGTTGTTGAATGTGTATGGATATGGAAAAATCGCTGTGTAAGGCTGCAATAGAAATTTAGACAGGTAATAATTAGAGACTATTTGAAAAACCAAAAAACTTAAAATGGAATATCTGCATGCACTGTCCCTATAAAGATGATCAACAAGGTGTATTTTGTTAGATATTGACAAATTGATCCTTCATACTAGATTTGGAAATTATAAAAATATGTGCACCAATTGTTATCTTTTTCGCTTTACTAATCCTTGACTTTCACATCTCGTAAATAACCAACAGATGCTAATGCTAATGGTTATATAAACTTATAACTCAGTATGATGCTGAGATAAATTGCAAATTAAGTGAAGCTGTTGGTATTCTCAGCTGCTGCAGCAAGTAAAAAAAACAAAAACAAAAAAAAGATATAAAAGGGCTGTAGGTTAAGCAACATACAGGGTTACGCAAGGCCTTGCAAGGAGAATCGTCGACAAGAAGAGTATTAGATGGTGTAAATCGCCCCTTTTCCCATGGCAAATCAGCTTCAACCTTTTCCCATAGTTTGTTTAATTCTTTAAAAAACAAGGGCTTATTTTCCACGGTTTTGAACTTTGTATCTGTGCATTTTGATTGGTCCTGTGAGTAATCAAGGCAAATAAAATGAAAAAAATATCAATACAACTCAAGGAAGAGAATGTAAAACGTATATAACTGAAGACTATAAATAAATGTTGCATACCCAACAAAATAATAGCTTATTTTGCATTTCTCCAAAAAGATGGTAGACAGCTTCCTCTAGGTTATGCCTGCAGAATCAGAATTTAAAATATATATATATCAGTAGGAAGATCGAACTTATGTTGAAAATTGAGACTAGACGAAACACAACAGAAATGGTGCTTCAAGAAAACACATACCTGCTTCTAAATAGTATTTATATAATTCAAAGATCAAACTTACTGCTTTCTTGATGACCAAACTCCAACTTCGAAGTTTGCGAAACAAAACTTGAGAAAATCAACACAGAAGGGCCTCTTGAAACCTGACAGACATAAACGAAAAGAAAATTAACACCAAGTAAATACATTACTCTGTAGTATAAGAATTATAGAGTAATAATTGTTTCGTTACCCAATTTGCGGCTGATCTTGAAATCTGCATATTGTTGATATCTATAATCTGAAGTAATATCAACTAATATCCCATTTATATCAAGAACTAGAAGATTTTTCTTGCATGGTGGCAGCAATTCTTTGCACAGAAGGACATTGCTACATGTAGACGAAACTTCTAGTTCTAGATGTACCTCTGCAGCCATCTTATTAATGTCAGCTTCCTTTGGATTATACTCATGGCATGATGACATAATATCTTTTTCATCACCTTCCCTTTTCTTTTTGGTATTCCCTCCCTCATGACTGCCACTCCATATATCTTTTTGAACTACTTTCTTCTTTGCATCATCATTTTTAGCTTTCTTCTTTGCTGGTCCTTCTACACACACACACACACACACACTTTGGTCAATTAGCATCTTTAATCGCATCTCATTACTCATCTTCATCTCTTCCTTGATCAGCAATTTGGTTTAATTTGGGTGTATTGTACTAGGATTGCAGAAATCAAAAGTTATTGTGTCTAAAGCTTAATTAGGCTTTAAATGGGATCTGGGCAAAATTCAAATTGGTAAAAACTAATACCTAACTTTTGATGTAAAATTTCATTACCGTGTCAGTGCTTAGAATTCGCATAACAACCTCAGGCAGGCAATTCAAAATGCTGTTTTAGGTTTTTGACTGTACCTGGTTCAAAAAAATAAAATAAAAACTAGTGTTTTTTAGAGCAATTGTAGTTCATAACAATCTTTTACCTGGAATTTCTGGGGACTCAGAATCATGCCTGGACTTATTTCCAAATATGCCTTTCTCTTTCTCCAAGCAGAGTGGTGGTTCTTTAATATATTCAGCTTCACAAACTGCTACATCATTCCTCTCAGCTTTTCTAGATTTTCCCTTCTTGGCATCACAATAGCTATCATTTGATGGTCGATTTTCACCATGACCTGTCACTAAATTGATTTAGCTGAATTTCTGTTCTCAGTTTCGCAGTCTTATGTTTTAAAGATGTTATGTAATATATAGTAGGAAAGGAAAGGTACTCAATTCACTTAAAAAAAAAATGATCTGATTACAAAATTTAAATGAGCATATATGATTAAGTATTAAGTTATACACTTAAATCAATTTATGAATGTGACTACCTTGAAACTCTTCTCCTCCTCCTTTCGTTGATTCTGTTAGTCTTAGAGTAGTAGTATCTTCAACAGATGCAATATCTCTCTTGCGCGTCTTCTTCAAAGAAGCATTTATTTCAGTATCAGGTGGCAGTTGAGTTGCCACCAAAGCTTTGAGAAAAGAGCCCCCCTCCATCTGAAGGACAACATAGATCGACATGGTTTCTGACAAGTGGTACTTTTTTCCTTGCCAACATGTCTGCAAGGCAGGACAAGGCCAGGTCATATGTATATAAATTAAATGAAATGATATCTACAGCACAATTTAAAAGGTAAAAAAAAAAAAAACATAACAGATATATGACCCACAATAAAAGCCTCAATATCGATTCTTCCAACTTCAGGGAAGCGTAGTCCATGTTCACTTGCAAATATTCCTGATCAAAACAACACAACACAACTTGATTGTTAGAGAATGTGAGAATGAATTAATTGGTTTGTTTGTAATGAGTAGAGAGATTGAGAGAAGAAGAAAGTGGGTACTTTTGACAGAAGCAACGGTGTCATTGGGAGAGACAGCTATGGCGAGATGAGTGTTGAGAGAGGTCTCCACAAAAAGCGGGACAAGATCAGACCTGGCCATCAGCCAACTTGGAGTTGGAGTGGTAGAGAAGTCGGGGGGAGGAGGGAGGAGGGAGGAGGGAGGAGAGAGGGAGGGCGATATGAAGCGGTGGCTCGAGTAGGAAATAGGAATTGCGCGCTTCAAGTCAAGGGTTTAGCAACTCAGATTCAGATTCAATTGGGGATGGGGTCCGCATGTAAGAGACAGAGAGGGGTACAAGGGTTTAATCCTGGATTTCGCATCCTCTGAGATATCTCAAACTTTGCGTCACTTTTTGAAATATCTCAATCGTTCAAATACGTTCTGCACGAATCTCAAAGCTCAAATAATACTGCCAACTGTAATACAGATAAATAAATAAAGAAAGGGGAGAGCTTAATTTCATTGTCGCTAACAAATTCATAAAATTAACACCAAATTAAATACTTATTACATAAAATTGAATCGGTACGATCTTAATTTTATATTTAAAGATGAACAAGTTTTTCTGTACTGCATTGGAACTTATTACATAAAATTGCGTGGCCTTTTGTGTGATCGAGTCATTTTATTTCCTTTTTGTAATCAAATTGTTATTGTAAATTCAATTCATTTTTTAATCTAAGGTTTTAAATATTTTGAAATTCTAATCTAATTTTATCTATTTACGTAAAATTTTAATTTGAATATATAGTTTAGCTTCTCTCATAAAATGTCAAGTGTATGTTTGTACTATAGTAGTTAAAACTAGCTGTGGGACATATATAAGTTCAAATTTCAGTGGTCACATACTTTTATATTATTTGTTTTAATGTTTCAGTCTTTTGTTACAAAGTAACTCTCAATATACTTTGTTGTTTAATGATAATTAAAATGTCATGTTTCATCTTTTATTGTGTTGTTCATATTATATTTCAATGTGATATTCAAAAGATTTCTCGGATGTTGCTGGGTCGGTACCAAATTGGTACAAGGATTATAGCAATTGCGCATACTAGTATTTTGCTGGAAGCCTGGAACAACATTTTTTTTTCATCAGAATATCCATACAAATATGGGTATTAAATTCCATGAAAAAGGTCCAAACAATACCCTTGCAAATAATATGGCGGGGCCCACCTACGTTAACCTTACAAATAACATGCGGGACCCACCTTCGCTATCCTTGCAAATACTAGATGAGACTCATGCTCTCTATCCTTATAAATACTTAGTCCGGTATCTTTGCAAATACTAGATGGGCTCTCTATCCTTATAAATACTTAGTCCGCTATCCTTGCAAATACTAGATGGGGCCCACGTTCTCTATCCTTGCATATGCACAGTTCATAACCTTACAAATACTAGATGGGGCCCACTCTATATATCCTTGCAAATACTCAGTGGAAGTGTCAGATCTCGAATTTGTTGCAAGGGTAGTTATTACAAGAGCAGACCATGTAACAAGTTATGTAAAAGTTATTTAAAAGGTAGCCTATATAACAAGTCAAAATTTGAGTATTTACAACAAAGCTTGTAACAAGGGTAGTTATTTCAAGGGTAACCCATGTAACTGATATTTTTCGGACTTGTGTCAAGAGTAAGCCCTGGCAACAACCGAAATTTCGTCTCTGTAAGAAGTCCAAATTCCAGTAGTGATGTTATTTAATCACGATTTTACTACAGGTGTCAATTGATAAAGTGATCAACTTTGTTATTCTTTGAATATCTTCTTCCCAATGTATTTGTGTCACGTATCAAGATCCGAGCAATACTTTAATGCAACCTGTCATCATCTTTATCCATTGGACTGATTATTGTTAGAACGCCTCAATTTGCGTCTAATGAAATCCATATTTGATCATACAAACACTCATAATTCATGAAACTAGTCTCTTACTTTCATTTTGTTTAATTCTATGGTACAACAATTTAATTTTAATTATATATACAATTTTGGTTTACATCAATTTTTTTTTAAGTTCTCATTAAGAAAATTAATTATCAAAAATACTTTCCATGCTCTCTAACCTACTATCATTTTAGTTCTATATATCCAAGAAAATGTAAATAATGAATAAACATGAGAAATTTTATTAGCATAATTTGCTCTGAATTCGCTTATTTTTCATGTACCTCTAATTATATTATATAAATATATTATATAAGTAAATTATTTGAATGGATTATTCATATGACTAATTTATCGATAATTATTTATTTTACATCCGTATTCATATATAAGCGCTATTGGCCATTATAGAACAAGTCAATGGTTTGGAATTGGAGGGACAAGTTTCGTGTATGTGTGTGTGTGTGTGTGGATTGAACGGTTCACTCTCGCTCCTGTTTCCTTATAATTGAGTAATTGACCACGTAGTATTGGAATATATAAACAAGTTATATTAACAACATTCATATTTAATAGCCTAGCTAACCGAATTGAAACAATATTTACCAAAACATAAAAATCACAATTATAAAGGGAATATATTCCCTTTATGCTTTTATGATTTGAATAACTTGTTTATTAAATTTCGTACAATTTAAATATTGTTCATCAAGTAATTTGAAAAATTAACGATTCAGTTTTACTAAAATTTGATCAATTATCAAATAATTTTTAAATTACATCAACTCTGAACGTGATTTAGAGTAAAGCTACAATTAAAAATATATTTTAGACATGACAGCTAAACTGGTCGCAAAGCTAATATTATGACCACAAGAAATTTACAATATTATATGATGGATCATATATATGACTGAGCAATTTCAAACTCAAAATCTTGTCAGATTGAGAATCACACACACACACACATATATATAGAGAGAGAGTAGAACTAGGGTGCTCCTAAGTTCACCAAGTCTCTTGTGAACTTGACTCTAAAATATATCGAATCGACTTTAATCAATGAATCTAAACTGTTGAAATCCTTCTACCTAATGATTGATGTGTCTACATGTGAAAATTTTAAAGTTTCGAATTAATTTGATATAGAGTCAAGTGGTCAAAAGAGTCCAAAAAATGAATGCATTAAAATTTATTTATAAATCTTAAATTTTTGACCACTTGACTCTATATTAAATTAATTCAAAACTTTAAAATTTTCACATGTAGACGCATCACTCATTAGGTAGAAGGGTTTCTGATGTCTCCTTATTTTGTCTAGATTGCGACTCCAATTTACACCGAAACTTGTACCTTAAAGCCTAAAAATGTGGACTTTTTATTTAAATATCATTAGAATGTGGTACTGCTATGTTTTGTTTCTTGTTTTGCAGGAAACGGACGAAATTCTGGATCTGACTACTCTCCATATGGTCCGTACAGGTTTACATACGGTCCGTACAAGATCAGCCCGACCACACAAAAGGATCCACAACAAGAGACAACAATTCTCCAAGGCAAGGACAAGTATACAGTCCGTATAGGATTTCATACGGACCGTACAAGCTATTTCGGAAATCCAGGCTGGAATTGGAAACAGAGACAGCTGGGAAGGCCGAAAAGGAAAGCTATTATTTCGCGATTTCGGGCATTAAGGCAGACAATTCCAGATCTGAGAACGATCTTTTGCTCATTCTTGGTGCTTGGGAGACAAGGAAGAACTTGGACAAGAAGAAGAAGAAGAAGTTTTGCAACGGATCTTTGGATTTTCTATTATTTTTCTATGAACTCTTTCATAACTTTTATTGTGTTTTGTTTTGTGAACATGAGTAGCTAAATTTACAGTTTCTAGGGTTAAGATGTAGTTTCTAATTTAGTCTTGCTTGCATGTTACTTGGATTATGTGTTGAATGCTTTGTTTTTACTTTGTTGAATAGTATTTTGATTGCTTTGTTTGTGCTTGCTTGAATTTGATTAGTCATCCCGTTAGATGAATGTGCACATCTAATTGTTAGGAGCCAAGTCAATGATATCCATTCCAACCGAACCAAGTATATGAAGTAGTTGAGTTCAACAAGTGATTACGGACCAAGTATATGAACCAAGTATATGAACCAAATTTGATTAGTCATCCCGTTAGATGTATTTTGATTACGGACCAAGGAGTACCGAAAGGCGAAAGTCCTTGGATACCTTTAGTAAACCAACAAGTGACTTAGGCCAAAAAGCGAAAGTTGAGGTTTAAGGCACCTAAGAGGGGAGTAGTTGAGTTCGGTAATCGGGTTTTAAGCCAAAATTGCGATAGCTGAGGTAAGGAACTTAGATCTGGTCGATGGAAACCCTAGACATTAGTATCAACACAAAAAACAGTAACTGCAGCATTAACTCGGTGGTCCATACAGACCATATAGGGTTCTATACGGGCCGTATGCCTCGGGGCTAAAACAGAAATGAAATCTGAAGTCCTGGAAACACTTTGTATTAATTGAAAACAACTTTTAATTCATTTACTGTTTTTAATATTGTTATTTCTCAGTAGAATTGTTAGAACAAAACCAAACCAACCTTCAGGGAACCAAACCAAACCAAACCACAAGAAATTTAAAATTATAATATATAAACAATTTCAAAAATTTGTCGATTCAAACCATCTTAATAAATAGTAAAAAAATCAAAAAAATGTAAATATTTGGTCTCCAAGCACATTTAAATATAGATATAAACATCTATAAATAAAACAAAATTTCAAACCAAACCGAAGATGTTTAATCTAATAAAATGATGGGACCAAATTTATATTTTTGAATTTTTTTTTTTTTTTTTTTTTTTTTTTTTAAATTTTTTTTTTTTTTAAAATTTCGACCGTTTGGAAAAACAACGATTTCAAAACATCTTAATAAATAGTAAAAAAAATAAAATTGGTCTCCAAGCACATTTAAATATAGATTAAACATCTACTAAGGCTAGGAACAAACGTTTTGAGCTATATATATATATATATATATATAAAAATAGCAATCGAGGTTTATCCTTCCGTGATTTTTATTAATAACCAAAAAAAATATATTATTAATAACCAGATCTCAAAATATTTTTACCTATGCCCAAACCGCCCCCCAACCCGCCCCCCCATGGGGCGGTTTACCTAATTTTTTTTTTAATGTGATGATGTTTATAATTATGTTTATAATTTATGTATTTTGTAATATTATGTTCGAGAATTTGTCAAAATTTGTCCATCATGTTCGAGAAAATGAATTAATGGGTAACTTGACTAATCTGGGCCGTCGGCAAAAAGATTTTCATGCAATTGACTTCTCAGAAATAATTTTCTCCGGGCTGAACTGAGACACCACTCGCAGGGGGCTGCCGCCCCCTTGCCACCCCCCGCATACTCCTAGAATCAGGCCCACATACATAGCAAAAATGTATGATGGAATAAAATGCTTCTCACATGACAAAAGCAATTGAATCAATAAAGTGTTCTACCAAAAATATTGTTTCTCTGGAATTCCAATACAGTATTTACTGACAGTGTGGCGGGTCACTGAGGCTTCCACTTTGCCTTTTTTTTTTTTTTACCAATTACTTGTTTTGTATTCCTATGCTTCCAGTAATGCAAAAGACTTGAGATTTTGAAGTCAAGCACCAGTCTAGTGCGTTCTCTATTCACCTTTTACACAACTAAATTCAATCCCCAGGTATCTCTGTTACTGCATTCAATCACTATTCATCTCTTCTCTTTTGCAACTTGATTCAATCTATCTTGTAATCTATGTTTCCGACTCTCTCTGATCTCTTGCCATCTAGTACACGGTATCATGACTTATTTAAGGAGCCTAGATTGTAACAAAGAGATTCGATCAAGAAATAAAGTTCATTATTTCTATTCATCAATTTACATTACATTCACTTTGGCAAGACGAGGCAATGGTGTATGCCTGATTGAATCAAATAGAGATTCTTATTTAAATTATTAATGATGTACTGATGTTAATATGGCAAAGCGCAGAAGCTGAAACAAGAATTATGTTTGTTTTTATCCATGTGTGTTAATTTCGCAGAGTAACATATAAGGTATGTGCATTAATCATTTTGCAAAATAATACGAACAAAAAATGAATGTTACTCCTAGAATCTGGCCCACATACATAGCAAAAATGTATGTTACTCTGCGAAATCTCAGTCTATCTCCATGTGCAATATCTAGCATCTATCCTTAACATGTGTTATTTTTTATAATTTATCACATTTAGGAGGCATCCCAAGAATATTGCACTAGATCTGAATTCCTCAAACTTGGATTAGGCCTTGCATTGGAGCATCACTCCCAGTGCACAACCACACATTGATTATATTATTCTAGTCTTATGTAATGATCTTATTTAACCTAGACTATATATATAGTAAATTATTCTAGATGCATTATAATTAATTTGTTAATATTTTCCATTCAGATATATGTAAATAATTATTAGCAGATGTTTTATGGCTATATATAGCGGTGCTTCATAACCTCTTTAATTGTTATAAAAGAATATATGGCTATATTTAATCAAGTGTATGGCTATATTTATCGAGTTGTCCCTAATAGTTAGTATATTGGTACATATTCTTTAGCAATACATCTTATAGATTGATTAATCGGATACATGTGCTTTTGTTAGGTTTTCTAGGATTTGAGAAGAGGAAGAACTGACATGTCGTTATTGTTATGTATGTGGGCCTGAAAGCAATTTGCGGACTTCTCTTTCTGTGCATAAATCAGGTTGAACTGACATGCCATTTTTGCTATGTATGTGGGCCTGATTCTAGGAGTATGCGGGGGTGGCAGGGGGGCGGCCCCCTGCGAGCGGTGTCTCAGTTCAGCCTGGAGAAAATTATTTCTGAGAAATCAATTACATGAAAATCCTTTTGCCGACGGCCCAGATTAGTCAAGTTACCCATTAATTCATTTTCTCGAACATGATTGACAAATTTTGACAAATTTCAAGTTTTAGAGTGGTATTTCAAAAAAATTTCCAACAAAATAATAAAGATTAAATCTAACAGTTTTATTTTACTATTTTATTTCTCATATCATGTGTTATCTATCCATATCCATATCATGTGTTATTACAAAACAATTATTGTTATCTATCCATATCATGTGTTATTGTTAAACTATTCACAAATCATAAAATCCATCGTATTAAAAATATAAACAAATACATAAATTATAAACATAATTATAAATAATCCATCATCGCATTAAAAAAAAAATTAAGTAAACCGCCCCCTGGGGGGGCGGTTTGGGCATGGATGAAATTTTTTTGGAGATCTGGTTATTAATATTATTTTATTTATTTTTTTGGTTATTAATAAAAATGACGGTTTATCCTTAAACGCATGTTGTTTTTATTCATTTCAATTTATAATGCTAAAATGATTAGAAATTAAGAGAGATAAGATAATGAAGAAAATTAATTGAAGATAACAATACTAATTAACAAAAGTATGTATTGTATTGGGCATTAAAAAAGAGAAAAGTAATCAAAGAAAAAAAAATTAGGCATTAAAAAAGAATGTGTAACAAATAATGTATATTTATGATTTCTGTTATTTAATTTTCATTTCATCATCAATATTCTATTTTATTTGATACTCGTACGAAAATAATCTATAAAATTGAAAAAAATTTGAACAATTACAAGTCCATAATTCCAACATTTAAAGAGATTTTGCAATTTTAATTAGAAATTCAAATTAAAGTACAAACTTAACTCAATAAAAACATAATGCAAAATTTTAATAAAAAAAAACTATTGAAAAATACAAATGGTAGATAAGAAATATTTATAGCCAAGAATAACAATTAATTAAGCACAACTGGTTAGAAAAATTATGATATGAAAATCAATAATTGCTTAAACAACTGGAAAACAGCTAAAGACGTAACGTAACCAAGCCGAATACAAAACAATATATAGATGTAACTAAGCAGAAAAGAAAACAAAAGGGATGATATTGTGGACGATAGAAGATAGAAAATAACCTCTAATAAAATAATGTTTATAGCTGGCTCTGGCTGTAATTATTAAATACTTGTTATTGTATGAAAAAGTAGATTTAAATAAATTGGAGGGTAAAGCGAAAGCAGCAATTAATTAGGCAAAAAGGTCAAAGGGAGAAAAAAAGAATACGCAAGTAACCTCAGAGATTTCTCAAACTTTTAAGTGTTCTGTATTGAAAATCTCAACCGTTCAAAAGCGTGCTACACGTATCTCAAAGCACAAATAACATTGGCCCCTTGCCCCCTGCGGCCCTGCGTTATCGCCGAATAGGCACCGTCGGTCACGCAGAACTTAAGTAGAGATATCTCAGATCAGAGGACACAAACACACTCGAAAAAAAGCGAGGGAAACAAACATTAATTGGGCGCCCCGCCCGGTGACCAGATCGCCACAAATTGGGGGAAAGAAAGAAAGAAGAGAAGAGATCAGATGGCATTGAAATCGGAACAGCAGGTTGACAAGGAGAGTGCGAAAGGGAAAGGGATATTTGATTTGCTCGATTCCTTCTGCTACACCGGGACTGGCAGAAGAAGAGGAGGACTAGGACGAGGTCCTTGTTGGATTCCTATTCCTTCCCCCTCTGTAATTACCAACAGGAAACCCATTCCGACCACAACTCCCACTCCCACTCCCACTCCCCCTCCCTCTCCCCCACCCTCACCCTCTCCTCTCAAACGTAAGAGGAAACCCAAGAAACCATGCAAGGATGATCTGCAAAAGGAAGCGACCAAGAAGCCACGCAAGCTGCCAAAGGAAGCACCACCTCCATCTGCTGCTGCTGTCAATGTCAACAAAGTCAGAAAATCACGCAAGCTACCAAAGGGAAATGCCTCCGTGGCTGCTGGGGTTGTTGCACCTCCTGAGACAGTCACGGTCACAATGACTGTTAAGAAAAGGAACAAGAAAACTTCCTCCCAGCTGACAGCTGCTGAGAAAAGGTCGGAGCCGTACCGTAGAGTGCCTCCTGATTTTGACTTCAAACCGCCTCGTTCATGTCACCATCTCATTCAAGAGGGTCACACTTCTGATCATTGGAGGATCCTTGTTATCTGCATGTTACTTAATATGACCACCGGAGAACAGGTTTATACATATACTCTCATCCTATCAAAAAATCATATGCTCATTTTTCTCTTTAGCATTTCATCAAACACCTTGCTTGCATTCTAAATTTTTTCATCGCAACTATTCTGGACTAATTTGGAGAAACCCATTATCAGACCCATATTAGACAAAAAGAAATAATCATAATAATATCGGTCGGTCAAACAAATAATGCTATAAATTGATAAATAGGTTAAGAAAGTAGTAGAAGACTTCTTTGTTCTATGTCCCGATGCTGAGACTACAACAAAAGTTGATGCACAACAAATTCAGGATGTGATTTTTACTCTGGGATTGTCCAATAAGCGCGCTCACATGATTAAACGCCTCTCAGAAGAGTATTTAAGGCCAGATTGGACTCACGTCACTTCTCTCCATGGCATTGGAAAGTAAGCTTAATAATCTTATATATTCTACATCTCTATTGTACTCAACTAATCTTTCGATGAGGTGGCACGGGGGTAAATAATTTATTTTTGCTTTTCAGGTATGCAGCTGATGCATATGCCATATTCTGCACTGGAAAGGGAGCAGATGTGAGACCCAAAGATCATAAGTTAGTTGATTATTGGAACTCTATTTATGGCAATGACACCAGCTCTGATGCTGCAGTGTAAGCTAATGGGCTGATTATATTATATTTGGGGTCTTTTTTGTGGTTTGGTTTGGTTGTGCAAGTATAGGTTCCAAGGGCTTTCCATGAAGTTCAGGTTGTGTTGTGAATTTTGATATAGTTTGAGAAATCACCGGAGACATTCTTCTGTTAATGTTTAACCTTTCACGATGGAAAAGTTAAAAAACAAAATTATCTCCTTTTTTTTTTTTTTTTTTTTTTTTACTTTCAACAGATATCTGAAGCTATGTTTCATATAATAGCTTCTTAATATTGTATGGTACCTAGGATATGAATGATCATTCCAAAATCTTAGCAGTGAATGATTGTTGTTAAGATTTTTAGAGTAATGACCTTATTGAGTAAATTTCCTCCATACTAGTCTTGCTTTGCGCCAAATCTAATAGTTATAAACTCCTAAGCAAATCCAATAGTTGTAGTTTTGTATATTAAATTTTTTTTGTACCTAGATCACTATAGTTTGTTAGACTACATGATAGAATATTGGTGTCATTTTGCCTTCAGTCTAGTATTGTCAGAGCAACACTAGACTTAGTATACTACTTAATTGTCTTTGTTCCAGTTTAAATTGTACAATAGATGAGAAAAATGCTGGTAAGTGCAAAGCATGAATTTTGATGCATTAGAATTCACTGATCAGATAAGTTGAGCATTCTTTGCAAGTGATAGCAGATTATATTTACTGATTGATCTTAATCCAACTTTTTTAACCTTTTTAATGGCTAAATACGCTATTAAGATAGTTTATCAAGCTTTCTGTCATGGAAAGTCTGAAACTTTATCGATTAGTGTTTTTTTTTTTTGGGTTCTTACATGACCCGGAGGTCTACATCAGTTCATCAATGCTAAAAACAGGTTCATTAAAGCTTCTTCTATCCCATCCATAAACCCTTCCCTAATTAGCTAACCTATGTGCTATTTCCAGAGTCTTGTGCGCCCTTGTAATTCCGCCTTGATTTTCCAGGATCTCCGGACTTCATGAAAAGACCTCCAATCAGTAATGTTTGGTTGTTTTGCCTCCACTGCTGACACTGTATCCATAGAGTCAAGACATAACCTGCCCTTCTCCATTTGAAACTTCTTGCAGTATTCTGATCCCTTCAAGAACTGCTCTCGCTTCAGCTTGTGCCGGGGTCAGTGCTAGTACCACTTTGGAAACCCACTGTACCACTATACCACATTGCATCAAGTAAACCCCTATGCCTGCACCTTCCCCCCAGTCCCCATGAGCCATCCATATAGCATATATAGGGGGTTACCTGATTCAGATATTGTTGTTCAGCCGGGTCTGTTGCATCCGTACCAGTATGGCTCCAATTAGTACCAGCAGCACGTCTTGTCAGAATAGAGGTCTGACATGGATTAGTTTTTAAAGTTAATATTTGTATGGTTGAAATAAATCATGTAGAAAGTCAAAAACTATTGACACAATTATTGAATATTAGTGTAAAATACCTTATATCTAACTTTCAATGAGATACAATTTGACGAGATGCAAGCATTCTACTTGTTTCTAAAAGTCCAGGGTGACGTTCTACAAGATTTATTGGCCATCCTCAAATTCCCTACTAATGAAGAAGTTACATGCATATTATGAGAGGTACAAATCATTGTATGTATACATTTCTTCTTTTTTGTTGTTGGATATTTTGGAGCATTTACACCCTGCATAATTTTAATATATTTGGTAATGACCAGGATCTCTTTTATGTGCTCAAGTATATACCAGCATTTTTGTTTGTTTTGTTTACAGCATGCACTTATGTGTCAAACAAAGCTTGAGTAATATAAAATCACTGAACTGCCACTAACCTTTTCTTTTAAATTCAACAAAATTGCATCTAAACTGTATATCTACAAGAAAACAGAAGTTTCAGCATAGTTGGGGGAAAAAATTGTCAATATTTACTAAAATGTCAAATTGAGAAGAATATCATTTGCTAGTTGTTATAAGGACAATTAATATAACAAGGCACTATTTTCATGTGAAATCACTTGATGATTCTCTGCTTGAGAATTGTCACGGTATCTGGATTTTGTTGCGAGACAAGGAGATTTTGATTGAGTATGAAATTCTTTATTTCCAATTATGCCCATGAATGGTGGCTATTTGCATGTGCATGTACTTCATTTTTCTGGATCGGAATCCGCTGCTCACCAAATTGGCAAGCAGGACCCTGCTTTTCCAAATCAAACCATTACTCTGTGTTGAGATTTGTGCATGAAAAAAATTCAACGGTTTGATTTGAAAAAGCAAGATCCTACTTGTCAATTTGGCAAGTAGCAGAGTCGGATCTCATTTTTCTCTCCACTTTGATGGGCATTGACAGTTTGAAAAAAAAAATGAATATTACATAAATGGATATTTGACAACACCTCTTGTCGTTAGATGACAAAGCTTTATGAGATGTTTAATTCCATGTTCAATTATGCCCTTGGTCGCTCGCCCCCATTCTTCCATAAGGTAATTTAATTTTCTCGAAGTAGTTAATATTAGTTGTGTGAGGGTTAGTGTAGGTATTAGGGTTAGTTTGGGAATTGAGCATTAATTTGTTACCAAACACTATACCAGGGATTTTGTTGAAACATCAATTGGCACTGTATGGATTCAAAATAAGCACGCTAGTGTCGCATGTCTTTGGTGCTACCTATTGTAAGATAAATTGTTTAGTAAACTGACCAGTATGTTGGGCAGACATGTAAAGACTACAGGGAATATTAACTGATCAGTATGTTCTCAAGACTGCTCCATTTTTAATATGTATATCTAACTGCTTATCAACTTGTTGGATATCTATCTTTTCATCTGAATTGTTAGGTTTGTTTCAAGATTATTTATAATTAATGCTACTTTGCCATCTTTAACACACTGCCATCTATTCTTAGCTAGCCAAATGAATTTGAAAGGCTGTCATTCCATAAAAGAATTCCTTGTATGTATTTCGTTATATTATTGAAATGAATGATTTTATTGATCCTGATCCTACTGTAGTCTGTTAAAAAGGTAGTGATAGTTGGTAATGTCAAATGTACTGAATATATGTAGTTGTATGATAGTGACAATTATTTACTGGAATAAAGATTTTCAAGATTTTCAGGGCAATTGGTCTATATTTTTCTTATTTACTTAAGTGTACTATCTAATACATCGATAGGTGAAAACCACTGTTTTCCTAATTGTGGATTGTCATTTTTACTGCAAATGTCTCCAAAAAGGTTGCAGTTTACTTTAAAAACCCTAAACCCTCCCTCCCGGTTGCTCTCGCCCTCCTCCCAACTGTGTGATGCCACCACTGTTCCTCCTTGTCTCCCTCCTCTAAAGTAAGTACACCGTCACTCTAGATTGTGCTATTAGTATGTAAAGAGACATTTTATCAACCGACCAAATCTGTATTAATGCTCTCATTAGTGTTGGATTTCACTGTTAGTTTAGAAAGTATTCTTTGTAGCTTTGATCCTGTTATATTGTTATTTACAAACTTATTGTATTGTTGTTTGTCTCAAGGAGTAATGTTGTAATTGAAACTATCTTCTGCTTTTTTCTGTAAAACACATCCCTAGGCCAACTCCATCCTCAAAATCATCTTTGGTTATCATGATCTGTCATAAAAGTGATAATTTTTTTCTTGACCATCTGATTAGGATTCATATAAATGAGGTACTTAATTAAAAGAGGTTGCGATTTATTTTTGTAGAGGTAGTAGGAAATTCGGGATTTCCTTTGTCTTTATTTCTCTGGTAAAAAAAGCATTGTTGAGATCAGATTTTGATATACCTGCACAAAATTGGACTGAGGGAATGGTTCAATGTGAATGTCAGTGCTGAAGTTGCTTCATCAACCCACATCATCTATGGAAGTATGCATTTTTTGCTTTAGTTAAATTTCAGTAATGTGGACTTCAATAATAAGTTAACTTTAATTGATTCATGTCGTATATAGATTTGCTAGCTTATTGCGCTATTTGTTATCTTAGTACATCTTGCTTGTACTAGTACCATGTAGTTAAGTGTGGTAAAAAACTTTGCATCCTTTTACGTGATGTTTATCAAATATTATTTGAAGCTACACTGGGCAGTAGTAATTTTCAGCTCACCTGAACTAATTGGTAATTTCACAAGCCAAAATCTTGCACCAAGTTTTTAGGGGTATTTTTGTAATTCTATTGCTGAACATTTTATTTTTTGCTAATAATTAATGGAACTTTCGGAGATACTTTGAAGCGCTTTTGTTTCCTTGCATTTTTAAACAGAGTTCAAGAGAGTACAGTAGTCCCCTTTGAACCATCTGACTAGATGCCTGAGCACCTTTCCTAGTCAGCAGGGTTTTCTGGTAAAGCAAAAGGGTAAGATAAAAAAACCCACAGTTCTCATTTTCTTCTAAATTTTTGCTCTTTAATTAATGAAAGGTTGGTCAACAGAGGGAAGGGTCCGTGTGCACAGGGTGACTCACAACATGGCAAGGACATCACTTTCAAATGCCATCAAGATGAGCAACAGATTTATTTTGTCAACTCTGTAAACTTTCATCCTTTTTTATCCTTATATTTTATGTTATTTGTTTATTGTAATTATAGATGGACTGGATTTATTCTGTCATTTCCTTAAGTTTTATCTTTTCAGATCCTCATCCAAGTAATGTTTTACTTATCTCTCTTTTTGTAGATACTGGTAATTTTGGACACTTCAAAAACAGAAGGGGAATAAAAAGTTTATTTTCAAAGGAGATTGGCTGGGTGCTGCATGGTAATGTTGGTTATATCATTATGTGGTTTATTGCAGAGTTTCATTTTTTTCTTTCGATCAATTTGATTTGGTGTTTAGGTGCATCACACATTTGCAACAACTGGATGGTGCAATTTTTGGGACAAGGACATTAAAAAGAGACTCAACCTTGGTTAACAAATGTTAATTTGTACTTGTTCCAATCCAATTATCTTGTGTCAGAATGTTAATTTCATATCTAATTTGTACTTGTTGAATGGTATGTACCATTGAGCCTCTTAGAGATCAACAAATTGTTTGAGTGTATAGAAGAACAACATCGGATAAGAAAAAAAAACTTCAAAATTACATAATATAAAAAAGCCAACGATCCATTGATGAAGCAAAATCATTAATTGTATTGTATTATCTTACAAGAATTTAAAATGACTCATACTTACTACCTGTATTTCCAATTTTACCCCTGCCTTCCCAAAATGATGTCCCATCCCTACTAAGAGCAAATAATGTGAGTTCCTGTTCTTGCCATGTGTTAAGCTAGAAAAAGGAATAAACTATGAATGAATATACAAGGTATCAAGTTACATATAGGCTAAACCAGAAAAAGAGTATCTAACTTCCCTAAAAAAAAAAAAAAAAGAGTATCTAACAATTAGCAAAACTACTAGAAGCAAATAAAAAGGTCTCACTTAAGCACCTACAATCCTAATGCTACAAAATAATTAGGTTTTCAACCCCGTTCTTCCTGAAGGTAATTAATTTTTATTTTATCAAGTATTTAAATATTAGTTGCAGGAGGGTTAATTAGTGTATACCTGCTTTATAAAATTGAGGTTGAGTAGGTATCAGATTAAGCATTAATTTGTTACCAGACACTATACCATTAGAGCACCCACGGGCACCCACGGGCACACGGGCACACGGGCACGGGCGTTAAACGGGCCGGACTTGAAACTTTTTTTCCCTGCCCGTGACTGCCCGGCCCGCCGTGCCCGTGCGCCCGTGCCCTGCCCGTGCCCGTGCCCGTTTTTTTTTTTTTTTTTAAATTCAAAAATGAGATATATTTTTTTAAAACTTTAAACGGCCATAACTTTTGCTAGGAAAGTCGGATTGACGCGTATGACGTCAATTCGGAAAGGGGAGGAGGAGACGGTGGCAAAAAACGTCGTTTAGTGCCTCAAAAATTAAGTTTAAGGTTTTTAGTGCCAAAAAACGTCGTTTAGTGCCAAAAAATGTCGTTTATTTTTTAATTTATTGTTTTAAAATAAGAACTTAATTATTTAAATTAATTGATTTAAGAAATTATTAATTTATATTTTATTATAACAAAAATTATCGAGTTACAATTATGTCAAATGAATTTAAATTTGTATGAATTTGGATTTATAATTTATTGGTATGAATTTGGATTTATAATTATTTATAATTTGAATTTATAAAAAAAAACAGAAAAAAAAAACAAAAAAAAAAAAAAAAAAAAAAAAAAAAAACAAAAAAAATAAAATAAAATAAAATAAAATATGCCCCGCCCGTCCCGCCCCGGGCCCGTGACGGCACGGCATTACACGGGCAAGAGGCAGATTTTTTTTTTTTTTTTTGCCCATGATGCCCGCCCGTGGTGCCCGTGTGCCCGTGACGCCCGTGCCCGTGCCCGCCCGTGACCCGGCCCGTCCTGCCCGGCCCGTTTGTAATTCACTACTCCTCAAGATCCAATACAATGTTTGTATAAAAATTATGTCATTACCACTTAGTAACCATGTGATCAAGGTTTGGGCCAAATTTCTATAAGTTGGGCTCATGGTTATGATCTACTCTAGTACGAAATTTCATACATACTAAGTTGTATTACATCCAACATATCAAAAAGTGAGTTTGCATGTGATCCATGACATGACGTCTCTTGGTTAAAGGTCTCCAACAAAGGCGAAGAGGATAGCAACCAACCAAAACCCTAAAAAACTGAAAAGAAAAAGAAAAGAAAATTAAGCAATAATAATTACACATGACCTAAATAAACAATAATAAGTAACAGAATATTAGAGAAAGAAAAAAGAAAAATATATATATATACATGACTAACCTTAGCAAGATAAAGAGGAGAAAATAACAAATGCAAGATCTCAGATCCCAGCTGTGTTGTGCACATAAATCATACCAATATCAATACAAAGAGATAGAGAGTATTATGAAATCAAAACGGCACTGGAAGGAGAAGGCCTTTTATGTAACCAAAACCCTTCCTACACAGATATTTTATAAAAAATCCGTGTAGCTCTCTAACATTCCAACACTTCTTTTTAATAAAATGTCTGTGTACAATTCCTACCTTTCTACACGGTTTTTTAATATAAATTCGTGTAACTCTCTAAACATTCCTACACGGATATTTAATGAAAAATCCGTGTACAATTCCTTCATTTCCACACGGTTTTTTTCCCAAACAATTGTACACCAATTTTTTCCGTCATTTGCCCGTGTTTGTGTGCTTAACAACATCAATTGGCGTTGTTCGTGTGCTTAACAACCTCTTTTGCGCTTGATCTTGTGCTTATGAACCTCATTTGCCTTGTTTGTGTGCTTAACAACGTCAATTAGCGTTGTTCGTGTGCTTCGCAACCTTATTTGTGCTAGATCTTGTGCTTATGAACCTCATTTCACTTGTTCTTGTGATTAGGAACCTCATTTGCCCTTGTTTATGTGCTTAACAACTTCAATTGGCACTGTTCATGTGCTTAACAACCTCTTTTGAGCTTGATGTTGTACTTATGAACCTCATTTGCACTTGTTCTTCTACTTAGGAACCTCAGTTGTCCTTGTTTGTGCTTAACAACCTCAATTGGCATTGTTCGTGTGCTTAACAACTTCTTCTGCGCTTGATCTTCTGCTTATAAACCACAATTTCACTTGTTCTAGTGCTTAGGAACCTCATTTGCCAATGTTTGTGTTCTTAACAACCTCAATTGGCGTTGTTCGTGTGCTTAACAACCACTTTTGAGCTTGATCTTGTGCTTATGAACCTCATTTGCACTTGTTATTGTGCTTAGGAATCTTATTTTCCCTTGTTTGTGTGCTTAACAACCTCAATTGGCGTTATTCGTGTGCTTAACAACTTCTTTTGCACTTGGTCTTGTGCTTATGAACCTCATTTGCACTTGTTCTTGTGCTTAGGAAACTCATTTGCCTTGTTTGTGTGCTTAACAACCTATTTTAAACTTGATCTTGTGCTTACGAACCTCATTTACAATTGTTCTTGTTTTTAGGAACTTCATTTGCCCTTGTTTTTGTGCTTAACAATCTCAATTGGCGTTGGTCGTGTGCTTAACAACCTCTTTTGCGCTTGATCTTCTGCTTATGAACCTCATTTGCACTTGTTATTGTGCTTAGGAACATCATTTGCCTTGTTTGTGTGCTTAACAACGTCAATTGGCGTTGTTCGTGTGCTTAACAACCTATTTTGCGCTTGATCTTGTGCTTATGAGCCTCATTTGCGCTTGTTCTTGTGCGTAGGAACCTCATTTGCCCTTTTTTGTGTGCTTAACAACCTCCATTGGCGTTGTTCGTGTGCTTAACAACCTCTTTTGCACTTGATCTTGTGGTTATGAACCTTATTTCCACTTGTTCTTGTGCTTAGGAACCTCATTTGCCCGTGTTTGTGTGCTTAACAACATCAATTGGCGTTGTTCATTTGCTTAACAACCTCTTTTGCGCTTGATCTTGTGCTTATGAACCTCATTTGCACTTGTTCTTCTGCTTAGGAACCTCATTTGCCTTGTTTCTGTGCTTAACAACGTCAATTGGCGTTGTTCGTGTGCTTCGCAACCTTATTTGCGCTTGATCTTGTGCTTATGAACCTCATTTCAGTTGTTCTTGTGCTTAGGAACCTCATTTGCCCTTGTTTATGTGCTTAACAACTTCAATTGGCACTGTTCGTGTGCTTAACAACCTCTTTTGAGCTTGATGTTGTACTTATGAACCTCATTTGCACTTGTTCGTCTGCTTAGGAACCTCAGTTGCCATTGTTTGTGCTTAACAACCACAATTGGTATTGTTCGTGTGCTTAACAACTTTTTTGCGCTTGATCTTGTGCTTATGAACCTTACTTTCACTTGTTCTAGTGCTTAGGAACCTCATTTGCCAATGTTTGTGTTCTTAACAACCTCAATTGGCGTTGTTCGTGTGCTTAATAACCACTTTTGAGCTTCATCTTGTGGTTATGAACCTCATTTGCACTTGTTCTTGTGGTTAGGAATCTTATTTGCCCTTGTTTGTGTGCTTAACAACCTCAATTGGCATTGTTCGTGCGCTTAACAACCTTCTTTCATGGCTGAACAACTCTTTTGCGCTTGATCTTGTGCTTATGAACCTCATTTGCACTTGTTCTTGTGCTTAGGAAACTCATTTGCCTTGTTTGTGTGCTTAACAACCTATTTTAAACTTGATCTTGTGCTTACGAACCTCATTTGCATTTGTTCTTGTTTTTAGGAACTTCATTTGCCCTTGTTTTTGTGCTTAACAATCTCAATTGGCGTTGGTCGTGTGCTTAACAACCTCTTTTGCGCTTGATCTTGTGCTTATGAACCTCATTTGCACTTGTTCTTGTACTTAAGAATCTCATTTGCCCTTGTTTGTGTGATTAACAACCTCAGTTGGCGTTGTTCGTGTGCTTAACAACCACATTTGCGCTTGATCTTGTGCTTATGAATCTCATTTGGACTTGTTCTTGTGCTTAAGAACCTCATTTGCCCTTGTTTGTGTGCTTAACAACCTCAATTGGCGTTGTTCGTGTGCTTAACAACCTCTTTTGCGCTTGGTCTTGAGGTTATGAACCTTATTTGCTTGTTCTTTTGCTGAGGAACCTCATTTGCCCATATTTGTGTACTTAACAAACTCAATTGTCGTTGTTC
Source organism: Carex cristatella (assembly GCA_024447775.1). NCBI lineage: Eukaryota > Viridiplantae > Streptophyta > Magnoliopsida > Poales > Cyperaceae > Carex > Carex cristatella. The sequence continues at coordinate 26,887 of JAJHPF010000001.1, read as the reverse complement.
GTGTGCTTAACAACTTCAATTGGCGTTGTTCGTGTGCTTAACAACCTCTTTTGCATTTGATCTTGTGCTTATGAACGTCATTTGCAGTTGTTCTTGTGCTTAGGAACCTCAGTTGCCGTGTTTATGTTCTTAACAACCTCAATTGGCGTTGTTCGTGTGCTTAACAACATCTCTTTTGCGCTTGATCTTGTGCTTATGAACCTCATTTGCACTTGTTCTTGTGCTTAAGAACCTCATTTGCCCTTGTTTGTGTGCTTAACAACCTCAATTGGCATTGTTTGTGTGCTTAACAACCTCTTTTGCGCTTGATCTTGTGGTTATGAACCTGTACTTGCAGTTTTTCTTGTACTTAAGAACCTCATTTGCCCTTGTTTGTGTGCTTAACAACCTCAATTGGCGTTGTTCGTGTGCTTAACAACCTCTTTTGGCGTTGGTCTTGTGGTTATGAACAACTTATTTTTGCGCTTGATCTTGTGCTTATGAACCTCATTTGCAGTTGTTCTTGTGCTTAAGAACCTCAGTTGCCGTGTTTATGTTCTTAACAACCTCAATTGGCGTTGTTCGTGTGCTTAACAACCTCAATTGGCGTTGTTCATGTGCTTAACAACCTCTTTTGCGCTTGATCTTGTGCTTATGAACCTCATTTGCAGCTTGTTCTTGTGCTTAGGAACCTCAGTTGCCGTGTTTATGTTCTTAACAACCTCAATTGGCGTTGTTCGTGTGCTTAACAACCTCTTTTGCGCTTGATCTTGTGCTTATGAACCTCATTTGCACTTGTTCTTGTGCTTAGGAACCTCATTTGCCCTTGTTTGTGTTTATGTTCTTAGCAACCTCAATTGGCGTTGTTCGTGTGCTTAACAACCTCTTTTGCGCTTGATCTTGTGCTTATGAACCTTATTTGCCCTTGTTCTTGTGCTTAGGAACCTCATTTGCCCATGTTTGTGTGCTTAACAACCTCAATTGGCATTGTTCGTGTGCTTAACAACCTCTTTTGCGCTTGATCTTGTGCTTATGAACCTCATTTGCACTTGTTCTTGTGCTTAGGAACCTCATTTGCCTTGTTTGTGTGCTTAACAACGTCAATTGGCGTTGTTCGTGTGCTTAACAACCTATTTTGCGCTTGATCTTGTGCTTATGAACCTCATTTGCACTTGTTCTTGTGCTTAGGAACCTCATTTGCCCGTGTTTGTGTGCTTAACAACCTCAATTGGCGTTGTTCGTTTGCTTAACAACCTCTTTTGCGCTTGATCTTGTGCTTATGAACCTCATTTGCACTTGTTCTTGTGCTTAGGAACCTCATTTGCCTTGTTTGTATGTGTTAACAACCTCAATTGGCGTTGTTCGTGTGCTTAACAACCTCAATTGGCGTTGTTCGTGTGCTTAACAACCTCTTTTGCGCTTGATCTTGTGCTTATGAACCTCATTTGCAGTTGTTCTTGTGCTTAGGAACGTCATTTGCCCTTGTTTATGTGCTTAACAACCTCAATTGGCGTTGTTCGTGTGCTTAACAACCTCTTTTGCGCTTGATCTTGTGCTTATGAACCTCATTTGCACTTGTTCTTGTGCTTAGGAACCTCATTTGCCCATTGTTTGTGTGCTTAACAACCTCAATTGGCGTTGTTCGTGTGCTTAACAACCTCTTTTGCGCTTGATCTTGTGCTTATGAACCTCATTTGCACTTGTTCTTGTGCTTAGGAACCTCATTTGCCCATGTTTGTGTGCTTAACAACCTCAATTGGCGTTGTTCGTGTGCTTAACAACCTCTTTTGCGCTTGATCTTGTGCTTATGAACCTCTTCTTGTGGTTAGGAACCTCATTTGCCCTTGTTTGTGTGCTTAACAACCTCAATTGGCGTTGTTCGTGTGCTTAACAACCTCTTTTGCGCTTGATCTTGTGCTTATGAACCTCATTTGCACTTGTTCTTGTGCTTAGGAACCTCATTTGCCCTTGTTTGTGTGCTTAACAACCTCAATTTTAAACGTTGTTCGTGTGCTTAACAAACCTCTTTTGCGCTTGATCTTGTGCTTAAAGAACCTCATTTGCATTTGTTCTTGTGCTTTTAGGAACCTTCATTTGCCCTTGTTTTTGTGCTTAACAACCTCAATTGGCGTTGTTCGTGTGCTTAACAACCTCTTTTGCGCTTGATCTTGTGCTTATGAACCTCATTTGCACTTGTTCTTGTGCTTAGGAACCTCATTTGCCCTTGTTTGTGTGCTTAACAACCTCAATTGGCGTTGTTCGTGTGCTTAACAACCTCTTTTGCGCTTGATCTTGTGCTTATGAACCTCATTTGCACTTGTTCTTGTGCTTAGGAACCTCATTTGCCCTTGTTTGTGTGCTTAACAACCTCAATTGGCGTTGTTCGTGTGCTTAACAACCTCTTTTGCGCTTGATCTTGTGGTTATGAACCTTATTTGCACTTGTTCTTGTGCTTAGGAACCTCATTTGCCCATGTTTGTGTGCTTAACAACCTCAATTGGCGTTGTTCGTGTGCTTAACAACCTCTTTTGCGCTTGTTCTTGTGCTTATGAACCTCATTTGCACTTTGTTCTTGTGCTTATGAACCTCACTTGCCCATGTTCTTGTGCTTAACAACCTCAATTGCGCGTTGTTTGTGTGCTTAACAACCTCTTTTGCGCTTGATCTTGTGCTTATGAACCTCTTTTGCGCTTGTTCTTGTGCTTAAGAACCTCATTTGCCCTTGTTTGTGTGCTTAACTAACCTCAATGCGTTGTTCGTGTGCTTAACAACCTCTTTTGCGCTTGATCTTGTGCTTATGAACCTCATTTGCGCTTGTTCTTGTGCTTAAGAACCTCAATTGGCATTGTTTGTGTGCTTAACAACCTCTTTTGCGCTTGTTCGTGTGCTTAAGAACCTTTTTGCGCTTGATCTTGTACTTATGAACCTCATTTGCCCTTGTTCTTGTGCTTAAGAACCTCATTTGCCCTTGTTTGTGTGCTTAACAACCTCAATTGGCGTTGTTCGTGTGCTTAACAACCTCTTTTGCGCTTGATCTTGTGCTTATGAACCTCATTTGCGCTTGTTCTTGTGCTTAGGAACCTCATTTGCCGTGTTTATGTGCTTAACAACCTCAATTGGCGTTGTTCGTGTGCTTAACAACCTCAATTGGCGTTGTTCATGTGCTTAACAACCTCTTTTGCGCTTGATCTTGTGCTTATGAACCTCATTTGCACTTGTTCTTGTGCTTAGGAACCTCATTTGCCCTTGTTTATGTGCTTAACAACCTCAATTGGCGTTGTTCGTGTGCTTAACAACCTCTTTTGCGCTTGATCTTGTGCTTATGAACCTTATTTGCACTTGTTCTTGTGCTTAGGAACCTCATTTGCCCATGTTTGTGTGCTTAACAACCTCAATTGGCGTTGTTCGTGTGCTTAACAACCTCTTTTGCGCTTGATCTTGTGCTTATGAACCTTATTTGCACTTGTTCTTGTGCTTAGGAACCTCATTTGCCCTTGTTTGTGTGTGCTTAACAACCTCAATTGGCGTTGTTCGTGTGCTTAACAACCTCTTTTGCGCTTGATCTTGTGCTTATGAACCTCATTTGCACTTGTTCTTGTGCTTAGGAACCTCATTTGCCTTGTTTGTGTGCTTAACAACGTCAATTGGCGTTGTTCGTGTGCTTAACAACCTATTTTGCGCTTGATCTTGTGCTTATGAACCTCATTTGCATTTGTTCTTGTGCTTAGGAACTTCATTTGCCCTTGTTTGTGTGCAACGTCAATTGGCGTTGTTCGTGTGCTTAACAACCATTTGGTTTGGCTTAACAACCTATTTTGCGCTTGATCTTGTGCTTATGAACATCATTTGCGCTTGTTCTTGTGCTTAGGAACCTCAGTTGCCGTGTTTATGTGCTTAACAAACTCAGTTGCCGTGTTTCTATGCTTAACAATCTCAATTGGCGTTGGTCATGTGCTGAACAACCTCTTTTGCGCTTGATCTTGTGCTTATGAACCTCATTTGCACTTGTTCTTGTACTTAAGAACCTCATTTGCCCTTGTTTGTGTGATTAACAACCTCAATTGGCGTTGTTCGTGTGCTTAACAACCTCTTTTGCGCTTGATCTTGTGCTTATGAACCTCATTTGCACTTGTTCTTGTGCTTAGGAACCTCATTTGCCCTTGTTTGTGTGCTTAACAACCTCAATTGGCGTTGTTCGTGTGCTTAACAACCTCTTTTGCGCTTGGTCTTGTGGTTATGAAACCTATTTGCACTTGTTCTTGTGCTTAGGAACCTCATTTGCCCTTGTTTGTGTGCTTAACCTAATTTGCCCTATTTGTGTACTTAACAAACTCAATTGTCGTTGTTCGTGTGCTTAACAACTTCAATTGGCGTTGTTCGTGTGCTTAACAACCTCTTTTGCGTTTGATCTTGTGCTTATGAACCTCATTTGCACTTGTTCTTGTGCTTAGGAACCTCAGTTGCCGTGTTTATGTTCTTAACAACCTCAATTGGCGTTGTTCGTGTGCTTAACAACCTCTTTTGCGCTTGATCTTGTGCTTATGAACCTCATTTGCACTTGTTCTTGTGCTTAGGAACCTCATTTGCCCTTGTTTGTGTGCTTAACAACCTCTTTTGGCGCTTGTTCTTGTGCTTAACAACCATTTTTGCGCTTGTTCTTGTGCTTAGGAACCTCATTTGCCCTTGTTCTTGTGCTTAACAACCTCAATTGGCGTTGTTCGTGTGCTTAACAACCTCAATTGGCGTTGTTCGTGTGCTTAACAACCTCTTTTGCGCTTGATCTTGTGCTTATGAACCTCATTTGCACTTGTTCTTGTGCTTAGGAACCTCGTTTGCCCTTGTTTATGTGTCTTAACAACCTCAATTGGCGTTGTTCGTGTGCTTAACAACATCTTTTGCGCTTGATCTTGTACTTATGAACCTCATTTGCCCTTGTTTGTGTGCTTAACAACCTCAATTGGCGTTGTTTGTGTGCTTAACAACCTCTTTTGCGCTTGATCTTGTGCTTATGAACCTCATTTGCACTTGTTCTTGTGCTTAAGAACCTCATTTGCCATTGTTCTTGTGTGCTTAACAACCTCATTTGCACTTGTTCTTGTGGTTAACAACCTCATTTGCCCTTTGTTTGTGTGTGCTTAACAACCTCAATTGGCGTTGTTCGTGTGCTTAACAACCTCTTTTGCGCTTGATCTTGTGCTTATGAACCTCATTTGCACTTGTTCTTGTGCTTAGGAACCTCATTTGCCTTGTTTGTGTGCTTAACAACGTCAATTGGCGTTGTTCGTGTGCTTAACAACCTATTTTGCGCTTGATCTTGTGCTTATGAACCTCATTTGCACTTGTTCTTGTGCTTAGGAACCTCATTTGCCCATGTTTGTGTGCTTAACAACCTCAATTGGCGTTGTTCGTGTGCTTAACAACCTCTTTTGCGCTTGATCTTGTGCTTATGAACCTCATTTGCACTTGTTCTTGTGCTTAGGAACCTCATTTGCCCATGTTTGTGTGCTTAACAACCTCAATTGGCGTTGTTCGTGTGCTTAACAACCTCTTTTGCGCTTGATCTTGTGCTTATGAACCTCATTTGCACTTGTTCTTGTGCTTAGGAACCTCATTTGCCCCTGTTTGTGTGCTTAACAACCTCAATTGGCGTTGTTCGTGTGCTTAACAACCTCTTTTGCGCTTGATCTTGTGCTTATGAACCTCATTTGCACTTGTTCTTGTGCTTAGGAACCTCATTTGCCCTTGTTTGTGTGCTTAACAACCTCAATTGGCGTTGTTCGTGTGCTTAACAACCTATTTTGCGCAATCATTTGCTTGTGCTTATGAACCTCATTTGCACTTGTTCTTGTGCTTAGGAACCTCATTTGCCCATGTTTGTGTGCTTAACAACCTCAATTGGCGTTGTTCGTGTGCTTAACAACCTCTTTTGCGCTTGATCTTGTGCTTATGAACCTCATTTGCACTTGTTCTTGTGCTTAGGAACCTCATTTGCCCATGTTTGTGTGCTTAACAACCTCAATTGGCGTTGTTCGTGTGCTTAACAACCTCTTTTGCGCTTGATCTTGTGCTTATGAACCTCATTTGCACTTGTTCTTGTGCTTAGGAACCTCATTTGCCCTTGTTTGTGTGCTTAACAACCTCAATTGGCGTTGTTCGTGTGCTTAACAACCTCTTTTGCGCTTGATCTTGTGCTTATGAACCTCATTTGCACTTGTTCTTGTGCTTAGGAACCTCATTTGCCCTTGTTTGTGTGCTTAACAACCTCAATTGGCGTTGTTCGTGTGCTTAATAACCTTTTGCGCTTGGTCTTGTGGTTATGAACCTTATTTGCAGTTGTTCTTGTGCTTAGGAACCTCAGTTGCCGTGTTTATGTGCTTAACAACCTCAATTGGCGTTGTTCGTGTGCTTAACAACCTCTTTTGCGCTTTATCTTGTGCTTATGAACCTCATTTGGACTTGTTCTTGTGCTTAGGAACCTCATTTGCCCTTGTTTATGTGCTTAACAACCTCAATTGGCGTTGTTCGTGTGCTTAACAACCTCTTTTGCGCTTGATCTTGTGGTTATGAACCTTATTTGCACTTTTTCTTGTACTTAGGAACCTCATTCGCCCATTGTTCGTGTGCTTAACAACCTCAATTGGCGTTGTTTGTGTGCTTAACAACCTCAATTGGCGTTGTTCGTGTGCTTAACAACCTCTTTTGCGTTTGATCTTGTGCTTATGAACCTCATTTGCAGTTGTTCTTGTGCTTAGGAACCTTAGTTGCCGTGTTTATGTGCTTAACAACCTCAATTGGCGTTGTTCGTGTGCTTAACAACATCTTTTGCGCTTTATCTTGTCCTTAAGAACCTCATTTGCACTTGTTCTTGTGCTTGGGAACCTCATTTGCCCTTGTTTGTGTGCTTAATAATCTCAATTGGCGTTGTTTGTGTGCTTAACAACCTCTTTTGCGCTTGATCTTGTGGTTATGAACCTTATTTGCACTTTTTCTTGTACTTAGGAACCTCATTTGCCCATATTTGTGTGCTTAACAACCTCAATTGGCGTTGTTCGTGTGCTTAACAACCTCTTTTGCGCTTGATCTTATGCTTATGAACCTCATTTGCAGTTGTTCTTGTGCTTAGGAACCTCAGTTGCCGTGTTTATGTTCTTAACAACCTCAATTGGCGTTGTTCGTGTGCTTAAAAACCACTTTTGCGCTTGATCTTATGCTTATGAACGTCATTTGCAGTTGTTCTTGTGCTTAGGAACCTCAGTTGCCGTGTTGTTGTTCTTAACAACCTCAATTGGCGTTGCTCGTGTGCTTAACAACATCTTTTTCGCTTGATCTTGTACTTATAAACCTCATTTGCCCTTGTTTGTGTGCTTAACAACCTCAATTGGCATTGTTCGTGTGCTTAACAACCTCTTTTGCGCTTGATCTTGTGCTAATGAACCTCATTTGCACTTGTTCTTGTGCTTAGGAACCTCATTTGCCCTTGTTTGTGTGCTTAACAACCTCAATTGGCGTTGTTCGTGTGCTTAACAACCTCTTTTGCGCTTGATCTTGTGCTTATGAACCTCATTTGCACTTGTTCTTGTGCTTAGGAACCTCATTTGCCCATGTTTGTGTGCTTAACAACCTCAATTGGCGTTGTTCGTGTGCTTAACAACCTCTTTTGCGCTTGATCTTGTGCTTATGAACCTCATTTGCACTTGTTCTTGTGCTTAGGAACCTCATTTGCCCATGTTTGTGTGCTTAACAACCTCAATTGGCGTTGTTCGTGTGCTTAACAACCTCTTTTGCGCTTGATCTTGTGCTTATGAACCTCATTTGCACTTGTTCTTGTGCTTAGGAACCTCATTTGCCTTGTTTGTGTGCTTAACAACCTCAATTGGCGTTGTTCGTGTGCTTAACAACCTCTTTTGCGCTTGATCTTGTGCTTATGAACCTCATTTGCACTTGTTCTTGTGCTTAGGAACCTCATTTGCCCTTGTTTGTGTGCTTAACAACCTCAATTGGCGTTGTTCGTGTGCTTAACAACCTCTTTTGCGCTTGATCTTGTGCTTATGAACCTCATTTGCACTTGTTCTTGTGCTTAGGAACCTCATTTGCCCTTGTTTGTGTGCTTAACAACCTCAATTGGCGTTGTTCGTGTGCTTAACAACCTCTTTTGCGCTTGATCTTGTGGTTATGAACCTCATTTGCACTTGTTCTTGTGCTTAGGAACCTCATTTGCCCTTGTTTGTGTGCTTTTGCCTGTTTTGTGTGCTTAACAACCTCAATTGGCGTTGTTCGTGTGCTTAACAACCTCTTTTGCGCATTGATCTTGTGCTTATGAACCTCATTTGCACTTGTTCTTGTGCTTAGGAACCTCATTTGCCCTTGTTTGTGTGCTTAACAACCTCAATTGGCGTTGTTCGTGTGCTTAACAACCTCTTTTGCGCTTGATCTTGTGCTTATGAACCTCATTTGCACTTGTTCTTGTGCTTAGGAACCTCATTTGCCCTTGTTTGTGTGCTTAACAACCTCAATTGGCGTTGTTCGTGTGCTTAACAACCTCTTTTGCGCTTGATCTTGTGCTTATGAACCTCATTTGCACTTGTTCTTGTGCTTAGGAACCTCATTTGCCCTTGTTTCTGTGCTTAACAACCTCAATTGGCGTTGTTCGTGTGCTTAACAACCTCTTTTGCGCTTGATCTTGTGCTTATGAACCTCATTTGCACTTGTTCTTGTGCTTAGGAACCTCATTTGCCCATATTTGTGTGCTTAACAACCTCAATTGGCGTTGTTCGTGTGCTTAACAACCTCTTTTGCGCTTGATCTTGTGCTTAAGAACCCTTTTTGCATTGATCTTGTGCTTATGAACCTCATTTGCACTTGTTCTTGTGCTTAGGAACCTCATTTGCCCTTGTTTGTGTGCTTAACAACCTCAATTGGCGTTGTTCGTGTGCTTAACAACCTCTTTTGCGCTTGATCTTGTGCTTATGAACCTCATTTGCACTTGTTCTTGTGCTTAGGAACCTCATTTGCCCTTGTGTGTGTGCTTAACAACCTCTTTTGCGCTTGATCTTGTGGTTATGAACCTTATTTGCACTTGTTCTTGTGCTTAGGAACCTCATTTGCCCTTGTTTGTGTGCTTAACAACCTCAATTGGCGTTGTTCGTGTGCTTAACAACCTCTTTTGCGCTTGATCTTGTGCTTATGAACCTCATTTGCACTTGTTCTTGTGCTTAGGAACCTCATTTGCCCTGTTTGTGTGCTTAACAACCTCAATTGGCGTTGTTCGTGTGCTTAACAACCTCTTTTGCGCTTGATCTTGTGCTTATGAACCTCATTTGCACTTGTTCTTGTGCTTAGGAACCTCATTTGCCCTTGTTTGTGTGCTTAACAACCTCAATTGGCGTTGTTCGTGTGCTTAACAACCTCTTTTGCGCTTGATCTTGTGCTTATGAACCTCATTTGCACTTGTTCTTGTGCTTAGGAACCTCATTTGCCCTTGTTTGTGTACTAAACAACCTCAATTGGCGTTGTTCGTGTGCTTAACAACCTCTTTTGCGCGTGATCTTGTGCTTATGAACCTCATTTGCACTTGTTCTTGTGCTTAGGAACCTCATTTGCGCTTGTTCTGTGCAAACCTCATTTGTTTATGTGCTTAACAACCTCAATTGGCGTTGTTCGTGTGCTTAACAACCTCTTTTGCGCTTGATCTTGTGCTTATGAACCTCATTTGCACTTGTTCTTGTGCTTAGGAACCTCATTTGCCCTTGTTTGTGTGCTTAACAACCTCAATTGGCGTTGTTCGTGTGCTTAACAACCTCTTTTGCGCTTGATCTTGTGCTTATGAACCTCATTTGCACTTGTTCTTGTGCTTAGGAACCTCATTTGCCCATGTTTGTGTGCTTAACAACCTCAATTGGCGTTGTTCGTGTGCTTAACAACCTCTTTTGCGCTTGATCTTGTGCTTATGAACCTCATTTGCACTTGTTCTTGTGCTTAGGAACCTCATTTGCCCATGTTTGTGTGCTTAACAACCTCAATTGCCTCAATGGCGTTGTTCGTGTGCTTAACAACCTCTTTTGCGCTTGATCTTGTGCTTATGAACCTCATTTGCACTTGTTCTTGTGCTTAGGAACCTCATTTGCCCTTGTTTGTGTGCTTAACAACCTCAATTGGCGTTGTTCGTGTGCTTAACAACCTCTTTTGCGCTTGATCTTGTGCTTATGAACCTCATTTGCACTTGTTCTTGTGCTTAGGAACCTCATTTGCCCTTGTTTGTGTGCTTAACAACCTCAATTGGCGTTGTTCGTGTGCTTAACAACCTCTTTTGCGCTTGATCTTGTGCTTATGAACCTCATTTGCACTTGTTCTTGTGCTTAGGAACCTCATTTGCCCTTGTTTGTGTGCTTAACAACCTCAATTGGCGTTGTTCGTGTGCTTAACAACCTCTTTTGCGCTTGATCTTGTGCTTATGAACCTCATTTGCACTTGTTCTTGTGCTTAGGAACCTCATTTGCCCATGTTTGTGTGCTTAACAACCTCAATTGGCGTTGTTCGTGTGCTTAACAACCTCTTTTGCGCTTGATCTTGTGCTTATGAACCTCATTTGCACTTGTTCTTGTGCTTAGGAACCTCATTTGCCCTTGTTTATGTGCTTAACAACTCAATTGGCGTTTGTGTGCTTAACAACCTCTTTTGCGCTTGATCTTGTGCTTATGAACCTCATTTGCACTTGTTCTTGTGCTTAGGAACCTCATTTGCCCTTGTTTATGTGCTTAACAACCTCAATTGGCGTTGTTCGTGTGCTTAACAACCTCTTTTGCGCTTGATCTTGTGCTTATGAACCTCATTTGCACTTGTTCTTGTGCTTAGGAACCTCATTTGCCCTTGTTTGTGTGCTTAACAACCTCAATTGGCGTTGTTCGTGTGCTTAACAACCTCTTTTGCGCTTGATCTTGTGCTTATGAACCTCATTTGCACTTGTTCTTGTGCTTAGGAACCTCATTTGCCCTTGTTTGTGTGCTTAACAACCTCAATTGGCGTTGTTCGTGTGCTTAACAACCTCTTTTGCGCTTGATCTTGTGCTTATGAACCTTATTTGCACTTGTTCTTGTGCTTAGGAACCTCATTTGCCCATGTTTGTGTGCTTAACAACCTCAATTGGCGTTGTTCGTGTGCTTAACAACCTCTTTTGCGCTTGATCTTGTGCTTATGAACCTCATTTGCACTTGTTCTTGTGCTTAGGAACCTCATTTGCCCTTGTTTTTGTGCTTAACAACCTCAATTGGCGTTGTTCGTGTGCTTAACAACCTCAATTGGCTTGTTTGTGTGCTTAACAACCTCTTTTGCGCTTGATCTTGTGCTTATGAACCTCATTTGCACTTGTTCTTGTGCTTAGGAACCTCATTTGCCTTGTTTGTGTGCTTAACAACGTCAATTGGCGTTGTTCGTGTGCTTAACAACCTCTTTTGCGCTTGATCTTGTGCTTATGAACCTCATTTGCACTTGTTCTTGTGCTTAGGAACCTCATTTGCCCTTGTTTATGTGCTTAACAACCTCAATTGGCGTTGTTCGTGTGCTTAACAACCTATTTTTGCGCTTTATCTTGTGCTTATGAACCTCATTTGCACTTGTTCTTGTGCTTAGGAACCTCATTTGCCCTTGTTTGTGTGCTTAACAACCTCAATTGGCGTTGTTCGTGTGCTTAACAACCTCTTTTGCGCTTGATCTTGTGCTTATGAACCTCATTTGCACTTGTTCTTGTGCTTAGGAACCTCATTTGCCCTTGTTTGTGTGCTTAACAACCTCAATTGGCGTTGTTCGTGTGCTTAACAACCTCTTTTGCGCTTGATCTTGTGCTTATGAACCTCATTTGCACTTGTTCTTGTGCTTAGGAACCTCATTTGCCCTTGTTCTTGTGCTTAAGAACCTCATTTGCCATTGTTTGTGTGCTTAACAACCTCAATTGGCGTTGTTCGTGTGCTTATAACAACCTCTTTTGCGCTTGATCTTGTGCTTATGAACCTCATTTGCACTTGTTCTTGTGCTTAGGAACCTCATTTGCCCTTGTTTATGTGCTTAAGAACCTCAATTGGCGTTGTTCGTGTGCTTAATAACCTTTTGCGCTTGGTCTTGTGGTTATGAACCTTATTTGCAGTTGTTCTTGTGCTTAGGAACCTCAGTTGCCGTGTTTATGTGCTTAACAACCTCAATTGGCGTTGTTCGTGTGCTTAACAACATCTTTTGCGCTTTATCTTGTCCTTAAGAACCTCATTTGGACTTGTTCTTGTGCTTGGGAACCTCATTTGCCCTTGTTTATGTGCTTCACGACCTCAATTGGCGTTGTTCGTGTGCTTAACAACCTCTTTTGCGCTTGATCTTGTGGTCATGAACCTTATTTGCACTTTTTCTTGTACTTAGGAACCTCATTCGCCCATATTGGTGTGCTTAACAACCTCAATTGGCGTTGTTCGTTTGCTTAACAACCTCAATTGGCGTTGTTCGTGTGCTTAACAACCTCTTTGCGTTTGATCTTGTGCTTATGAACCTCATTTGCAGTTGTTCTTGTGCTTAGGAACCTTAGTTGCCGTGTTTATGTGCTTAACAACCTCAATTGGCGTTGTTCGTGTGCTTAACAACATCTTTTGCGCTTTATCTTGTCCTTAAGAACCTCATTTGCACTTGTTCTTGTGCTTGGGAACCTCATTTGCCCTTGTTTGTGTGCTTAATAATCTCAATTGGCGTTGTTTGTGTGCTTAACAACCTCTTTTGCGCTTGATCTTGTGGTTATGAACCTTATTTGCACTTTTTCTTGTACTTAGGAACCTCATTTGCCATTTGCCCATATTTGTGTGCTTAACAACCTCAATTGGCGTTGTTCGTGTGCTTAACAACCTCTTTTGCGCTTGATCTTATGCTTATGAACCTCATTTGCAGTTGTTCTTGTGCTTAGGAACCTCAGTTGCCGTGTTTATGTTCTTAACAACCTCAATTGGCGTTGTTCGTGTGCTTAAAAACCACTTTTGCGCTTGATCTTATGCTTATGAACGTCATTTGCAATTGTTCTTGTGCTTAGGAACCTCAGTTGCCGTGTTGTTGTTCTTAACAACCTCAATTGGCGTTGCTCGTGTGCTTAACAACATCTTTTTCGCTTGATCTTGTACTTATAAACCTCATTTGCCCTTGTTTGTGTGCTTAACAACCTCAATTGGCATTGTTCGTGTGCTTAACAACCTCTTTTGCGCTTGATCTTGTGCTAATGAACCTCATTTGCACTTGTTCTTGTGCTTAGGAACCTTATTTGCCCTTGTTTGTGTGCTTAACAACCTCAATTGGCGTTGTTCGTGTGCTTAACAACCTCTTTTGCGCTTGATCTTGTGCTTATGAACCTTATTTGCACTTGTTCTTGTGCTTAGGAACCTCATTTGCCCATGTTTGTGTGCTTAACAACCTCAATTGGCGTTGTTCGTGTGCTTAACAACCACTTTTGCGCTTGATCTTGTGCTTATGAACCTCATTTGCACTTGTTCTTGTGCTTAGGAACCTCATTTGCCCTTGTTTGTGTGCTTAACAACCTCAATTGGCGTTGTTCGTGTGCTTAACAACCTCTTTTTGCGCTTGATCTTGTGCTTATGAACCTCATTTGCACTTGTTCTTGTGCTTAGGAACCTCATTTGCCTTGTTTGGGTGTGCTTAACAACCTCAATTGGCGTTGTTCGTGTGCTTAACAACCTCTTTTGCGCTTGATCTTGTGCTTATGAACCTCATTTGCACTTGTTCTTGTGCTTAGGAACCTCATTTGCCCTTGTTTGTGTGCTTAACAACCTCAATTGGCGTTGTTCGTGTGCTTAACAACCTCTTTTGCGCTTGATCTTGTGCTTATGAACCTCATTGTTCTTGTGCAAACCTTGTTCTTGTTCTTGTGCTTAAGAACCTCATTTGCCCTTGTTTGTGTGCTTAACAACCTCAATTGGCGTTGTTCGTGTGCTTAACAACCTCTTTTTGCGCTTGATCTTGTGCTTATGAACCTCATTTGCACTTGTTCTTGTGCTTAGGAACCTCATTTGCCCTTGTTTGTGTGCTTAACAACCTCAATTGGCGTTGTTCGTGTGCTTAACAACCTCTTTTGCGCTTGATCTTGTGCTTATGAACCTCATTTGCACTTGTTCTTGTGCTTAGGAACCTTATTTGCCCGTGTTTATGTGCTTAACAACCTCAATTGGCGTTGTTCGTGTGCTTAACAACCTCTTTTGCGCTTGATCTTGTGCTTATGAACCTCATTTGCACTTGTTCTTGTGCTTAGGAACCTCATTTGCCCATGTTTGTGTGCTTAACAACCTCAATTGGCGTTGTTCGTGTGCTTAACAACCTCTTTTGCGCTTGATCTTGTGCTTATGAACCTCATTTGCACTTGTTCTTGTGCTTAGGAACCTTCATTTGCCCTTGTTTGTGTGCTTAACAACCTCAATTGGCGTTGTTCGTGTGCTTAACAACCTCTTTTGCGCTTGATCTTGTGCTTATGAACCTCATTTGCACTTGTTCTTGTGCTTAGGAACCTCATTTGCCTTGTTTGTGTGCTTAACAACGTCAATTGGCGTTGTTCGTGTGCTTAACAACCTCTTTTGCGCTTGATCTTGTGCTTATGAACCTCATTTGCACTTGTTCTTGTGCTTAGGAACCTCATTTGCCCTTGTTTGTGTGCTTAACAACCTCAATTGGCGTTGTTCGTGTGCTTAACAACCTATTTTGCGCTTGATCTTGTGCTTATGAACCTCATTTGCGCTTGTTCTTGTGCTTAGGAACCTCAGTTGCCGTGTTTATGTGCTTAACAAACTCAGTTGCCTTGTGTTAAAACCTGTTTGCTGTGCTTAACAACCTCAATTGGCGTTGTTCGTGTGCTTAACAACCACTTTTGCGCTTGATCTTATGCTTATGAACGTCATTTGCAGTTGTTCTTGTGCTTAGGAACCTCAGTTGCCGTGTTGTTGTTCTTAACAACCTCAATTGGCGTTGCTCGTGTGCTTAACAACATCTTTTTCGCTTGATCTTGTACTTATAAACCTCATTTGCCCTTGTTTGTGTGCTTAACAACCTCAATTGGCATTGTTCGTGTGCTTAACAACCACTTTTACGCTTGATCTTGTGCTAATGAACCTTATTTGCACTTGTTCTTGTGCTTGGGAACCTCATTTGCCCTTGTTTGTGTGCTTAACAACCTCAATTGGCGTTGTTCGTGTGCTTAACAACCTCTTTTGCGCTTGATCTTACGCTTATGAACCTCATTTGCAGTTGTTCTTGTGCTTAGGAACCTCAGTTGCCGTGTTTATGTTCTTAACAACCTCAATTGGCGTTGTTCGTGTGCTTAACAACATCTTTTGCGCTTGATCTTGTGCTTATGAACCTCATTTGCACTTGTTCTTGTGCTTAGGAACCTCATTTGCCCTTGTTTGTGTGCTTAACAACCTCAATTGGCGTTGTTCGTGTGCTTAACAACCTCTTTTGCGCTTGATCTTATGCTTATGAACCTTATTTGCACTTGTTCTTGTGCTTAGGAACCTCATTTGCCATTGTTTGTGTGCTTAACAACCTCAATTGGCATTGTTCGTGTGGTTAACAAGCTCAATTTGGCGCTGATCTTGTGCTTATGAACCTCATTTGCACTTGTTCTTGTGCTTAGGAACCTCATTTGCCCTTGTTTGTGTGCTTAACAACCTCAATTGGCGTTGTTCGTGTGCTTAACAACCTCTTTTGCGCTTGATCTTGTGCTTATGAACCTCATTTGCACTTGTTCTTGTGCTTAGGAACCTCATTTGCCCTTGTTTATGTTCTTAACAACCTCAATTGGCGTTGTTCGTGTGCTTAACAACCTCTTTTGCGCTTGATCTTGTGCTTATGAACCTCATTTGCACTTGTTCTTGTGCTTAGGAACCTCATTTGCCCATGTTTGTGTGCTTAACAACCTCAATTGGCGTTGTTCGTGTGCTTAACAACCTCTTTTGCGCTTGATCTTGTGCTTATGAACCTCATTTGCACTTGTTCTTGTGCTTAGGAACCTCATTTGCCCATGTTTGTGTGCTTAACAACCTCAATTGGCGTTGTTCGTGTGCTTAACAACCTCTTTTGCGCTTGATCTTGTGCTTATGAACCTCATTTGCGCTTGTTCTTGTGCTTAGGAAACTCAGTTGCCGTGTTTATGTGCTTAACAACCTCAATTGGCGTTGTTCGTGTGCTTAACAACATCTTTTGCGCTTGATCTTGTACTTATGAACCTCATTTGCACTTGTTCTTGTGCTTGGGAACCTCATTTGCCCTTGTTTGTGTGCTTAACAACCTCAATTGGCGTTGTTCGTGTGCTTAACAACCTCTTTTGCGCTTGATCTTGTGGTTATGAACCTTATTTCCACTTGTTCTTGTGCTTAGGAAGCTCATTTGCCCATATTTGTGTGCTTAACAACCTCCATTGGCGTTGTTCGTGTGCTTAACAACCTCAATTGGCGTTGTTCGTGTGCTTAACAACCTGTTTTGCACTTGATCTTGTGCTTATGAACCTCATTTGCACTTGTTCTTGTGCTTTGGAACCTCATTTGCCCGTGTTTGTGTGCTTAACAACATCAATTGGCGTTGTTCGTGTGCTTAACAACCTCTTTTGCGCTTGATCTTGTGCTTATGAACCTCATTTGCACTTGTTCTTGTGCTTAGGAACCTCATTTGCCCTTGTTTGTGTGCTTAACAACGTCAATTGGCGTTGTTCGTGTGCTTAACAACCTCTTTTGCGCTTGATCTTGTGCTTATGAACCTCATTTGCACTTGTTCTTGTGCTTAGGAACCTCATTTGCCCTTGTTTATGTGCTTAACAACCTCAATTGGCGTTGTTCGTGTGCTTAACAACCTCTTTTGCTTTGGATCTTGTGCTTAGGAACCTCATTTGCACTTGTTCTTGTGCTTATGAACCTCATTTGCACTTGTTCTTGTGCTTAGGAGCCTCATTTGCGTTGTTTGTGTGCTTAACAACCTATTTTGCACTTGATCTTGTGCTTATGAACCTCATTTGCATTTGTTCTTGTGCTTAGGAACCTCATTTGCCCTTGTTTTTGTGCCTAACAATCTCAATTGGCGTTGGTCGTGTGCTTAACAACCTCTTTTGCGCTTGATCTTGTGCTTATGAACCTCATTTGCACTTGTTCTTGTACTTCAGAACCTCATTTGCCCTTGTTTGTGTGATAAACAATCTCAATTGGCGTTGTTTGTGTGCTTAACAACCACGTTTGCGCTTGATCTTGTGCTTATGAATCTCATTTGGACTTGTTCTTGTGCTTATGAACCTCATTTGCACTTGTTCTTGTTCTTTTGCTTGTGCTTAACAACCTCATTTGCGCATTGTTCTTGTGCTTAACAAACTCATATCTTGTGCTTAGAACCTCATTTGCCTTTGTTCGTTGTGCTTAACAACCTCAATTGGTTTGTGTTTAACAACCTCAATTGGCGTTGTTCGTGTGCTTAACAACCTCTTTTGCGTTTGATCTTGTGCTTATGAACCTCATTTGCAGTTGTTCTTGTGCTTAGGAACCTCAGTTGCCGTGTTTATGTTCTTAACAACCTCAATTGGCGTTGTTCGTGTGCTTAACAACATCTTTTGCGCTTTATCTTGTACTTATGAACCTCATTTGCACTTGTTCTTTTGCTTAGGAACCTCATTTGCCCTTGTTTGTGTGCTTAACAACCTCATTTGGCGCTTGTTCTTGTGGTTAACAACCATATTTGCGCTTTATCTTGTACTTATGAACCTCATTTGCCCTTGTTTGTGTGCTTAACAACCTCATTTGCCTTGTTTGTGTGCTTAACAACCTCCAATTGGCGTTGTTCGTGTGCTTAACAACCTCTTTTGCGCTTGATCTTGTGCTTATGAACCTCATTTGCACTTGTTCTTGTGCTTAGGAACCTCATTTGCCCATGTTTGTTTGTCTTAACAACCTCAATTGGCGTTGTTCGTGTGCTTAACAACCTCTTTTGCGCTTGATCTTGTGCTTAAGAACCTCATTTGCGCTTTGTTCTTGTGCTTATGAACCTCATTTGCCCTTGTTTGTGTGCTTAACAACCTCAATTGGCGTTGTTCGTGTGCTTAACAACCTCTTTTGCGCTTGATCTTGTGCTTATGAACCTCATTTGCACTTGTTCTTGTGCTTAGGAACCTCATTTGCCATTGTTTGTGTGCTTAACAACCTCAATTGGCGTTGTTCGTGTGCTTAACAACCTCTTTTGCGCTTGATCTTGTGCTTATGAACCTGATTTGCCCTTGTTCTTGTGCTTAGGAACCTCATTTGCCCTTGCTTAACAACCTCAATTGGCGTTGTTCGTGTGCTTAACAACCTCTTTTGCGCTTGATGTTGTGCTTATGAACCTCATTTGCACTTGTTCTTGTGCTTAGGAACCTCATTTGCCCTGTTTATCTTGCTTAACAACCTCAATTGGCGTTGTTCGTGTGCTTAACAACCTCTTTTGCGCTTGATCTTGTGCTTATGAACCTCATTTGCACTTGTTCTTGTGCTTAGGAACCTCATTTGCCCATGTTTGTGTGCTTAACAACCTCAATTGGCGTTGTTCGTGTGCTTAACAACCTCTTTTGCGCTTGATCTTGTGCTTATGAACATCATTTGCACTTGTTCTTGTGCTTAGGAACCTCATTTGCCCATGTTTGTGTGCTTAACAACCTCAATTGGCGTTGTTCGTGTGCTTAACAACCTCTTTTGCGCTTGCTCTTGTGCTTATGAACCTCATTTGCACTTGTTCTTGTGCTTAGGAACCTTATTTGCCCATGTTTGTGTGCTTAACAACCTCAATTGGCGTTGTTCGTGTGCTTAACAGCATCTTTTGCGCTTGATCTTGTACTTATGAACCTCATTTGCAGTTGTTCTTGTGCTTAGGAACTTCATTTGCCCTTGTTTGTGTGCTTAACAACCTCAATTGGCGTTGTTCGTGTGCTTAACAACCTCTTTTGCGCTTGATGTTGTGCTTATGAACCTGATTTGCATTTGTTCTTGTGCTTAGGAACCTCATTTGCCATAGTTTGTGTGCTTAACAACCTCAATTGGCATTGATCGTGTGGTTAACAAGCTCAATTGGCGTTGGCTAAATGATTTGCCTTGTTCGTGTGCTTAACAACCTCAATTGGCGTTGTTCGTGTGCTTAACAACCTCTTTTGCGCTTGATGTTGTGCTTATGAACCTCATTTGCAGTTGTTCTTGTGCTTAGGAACCTTAGTTGCCGTGTTTATGTTCTTAACAACCTCAATTGGCGTTGTTCGTGTGCTTAACAACCTCTTTTGCGCTTGATCTTGTGCTTATGAACCTCATTTGCACTTGTTCTTGTGCTTAGGAACCTCATTTGCCCATGTTTGTGTGCTTAACAACCTCAATTGGCGTTGTTCGTGTGCTTAACAACCTCTTTTGCGCTTGATCTTGTGCTTATGAACATCATTTGCACTTGTTCTTGTGCTTAGGAACCTCATTTGCCCATGTTTGTGTGCTTAACAACCTCAATTGGCGTTGTTCGTGTGCTTAACAACCTCTTTTGCGCTTGCTCTTGTGCTTATGAACCTCATTTGCACTTGTTCTTGTGCTTAGGAACCTCATTTGCCCATGTTTGTGTGCTTAACAACCTCAATTGGCGTTGTTCGTGTGCTTAACAACCTCTTTTGCGCTTGATCTTGTGCTTATGAACCTCATTTGCACTTGTTCTTGTGCTTAGGAACTTCATTTGCCCTTGTTTGTGTGCTTAACAACCTCAATTGGCGTTGTTCGTGTGCTTAACAACCTCTTTTGCGCTTGATCTTGTGCTTATGAACCTCATTTGCGCTTGTTCTTGTACTTAGGAAGCTCAGCTGTAGTGTTTATGTGCTTAACAACATGAATTGGCGTTGTTCGTGTGCTTAACAGCATCTTTTGCGCTTGATCTTGTACTTATGAACCTCATTTGCACTTGTTCTTGTGCTTGGGAACCTCTTTTGCCCTTGTTTGTGTGCTTAACAACCTCAATTGGCGTTGTTCGTGTGCTTAACAACCTCTTTTGCGCTTGATCTTGTGGTTACGAACCTTATTTCCCATTGTTCTTGTGCTTAGGAAGCTCATTTGCCCATATTTGTGTGCTTAACAACCACCATTGGCGTTGTTCGTGTGCTTAACAACCTCAATTGGCGTTGTTCGTGTGCTTAACAACCTGTTTTGCACTTGATCTAGTGCTTATAAACCTAACTTGCACTTGTTCTTGTGCTTTGGAACCTCATTTGCCCGTGTTTGTGTGCTTAACAACATCAATTGGCGTTGTTCGTGTGCTTAACAACCTATTTAGCGCTTGATCTTCTGCTTATGAATCTCATTTGGACTAGTTCTTGTGCTTAAGAACCTCATTTGCCCTTGTTTGTGTGCTTAACAACCTCAATTGGCGTTGTTCGTGTGCTTAACAACCTCTTTTGCACTTGGTGTTGAGGTTATGAAACTTATTTGCTTGTTCTTTTGCTGAGGAACCTAATTTGCCCATATTTGTGTACTTAACAAACTCAATTGTCGTTGTTCGTGTGCTTAACAACTTCAATTGGCGTTGTTCGTGTGCTTAACAACCTCTTTTGCATTTGATCTTGTGCTTATGAACGTCATTTGCAGTTGTTCTTCTGCTTAGGAACCTCAATTGCCGTGTTTATGTTCTTAACAACCTCAATTGGCGTTGTTCGCGTGCTTAACAACATCTTTTGCGCTTTATCATGTCCTTAAGAACCTCATTTGCACTTGTTCTTGTGCTTGGGAACCTCATTTGCCCTTGTTTGTGTGCTTAACAACCTCTTTTGCGCTTGATCTTGTGGTTATGAACCATATTTGCAGTTTTTCTTGTACTTAGGAACCTCATTCGCCCATATTTGTGTGCTTAACAACCTCAATTGGCGTTGTTCGTGTGCTTAACAACCTCCATTGGCGTTATTCGTGTGCTTAACAACCTCTTTTGCGATTGATCTTGTGCTTATGAACCTCATTTGCAGTTGTTCTTGTGCTTAGGAACCTCAGTTGCCGGGTTTATGTTCTTAACAACCTCAATTGGCGTTGTTCGTGTGCTTAACAACATCTTTTGCGCTTAATCTTGTACTTATGAACCTCATTTGCCCTTGTTCTTGTGCTTAGCTGATTTGCCTTAACAACCTCAATTGGCGTTGTTCGTGTGCTTAACAACCTCTTTTGCGCTTGATCTTGTGCTTATGAACCTTATTTGCACTTGTTCTTGTGCTTAGGAACCTCATTTGCCATTGTTTGTGTGCTTAACAACCTCAATTGGCATTGTTCGTGTGGTTAACAAGCTCTTTTGCGCTTGATCTTGTGCTTATGAACCTCATTTGACTTGTTCTTGTGCTTAGGAACCTCATTTGCCCTTGTTTGTGTGCTTAACAACCTCATTGGCGTTGTCGTGTGCAAACCTCTTTTGCGCTTGATGTTGTGCTTATGAACCTCATTTGCAGTTGTTCTTGTGCTTAGGAACCTTAGTTGCCGTGTTTATGTTCTTAACAACCTCAATTGGCGTTGTTCGTGTGCTTAACAACCTCTTTTGCGCTTGATCTTGTGCTTATGAACCTCATTTGCACTTGTTCTTGTGCTTAGGAACCTCATTTGCCCATGTTTGTGTGCTTAACAACCTCAATTGGCGTTGTTCGTGTGATTAACAACCTCTTTTGCGCTTGCTCTTGTGCTTATGAACATCATTTGCACTTGTTCTTGTGCTTAGGAACCTCATTTGCCCATGTTTGTGTGCTTAACAACCTCAATTGGCGTTGTTCGTGTGCTTAACAACCTCTTTTGCGCTTGCTCTTGTGCTTATGAACCTCATTTGCACTTGTTCTTGTGCTTAGGAACCTCATTTGCCCATGTTTGTGTGCTTAACAACCTCAATTGGCGTTGTTCGTGTGCTTAACAACCTCTTTTGCGCTTGATCTTGTGCTTATGAACCTCATTTGCAGTTGTTCTTGTGCTTAGGAACTTCATTTGCCCTTGTTTGTGTGCTTAACAACCTCAATTGGCGTTGTTCGTGTGCTTAACAACCTCTTTTGCGCTTGATCTTGTGCTTAAGAACCTGATTTGCATTTGTTCTTGTGCTTAGGAACCTCATTTGCCATTGTTTGTGTGCTTAACAACCTCAATTGGCATTGTTCGTGTGGTTAACAAGCTCAATTGGCGTTGTTTGTGTGCTTGAGCTACAACCTCAATTGGCGTTGTTCGTGTGCTTAACAACCTCTTTTGCGCTTGATGTTGTGCTTATGAACCTCATTTGCAGTTGTTCTTGTGCTTAGGAACCTTAGTTGCCGTGTTTATGTTCTTAACAACCTCAATTGGCGTTGTTCGTGTGCTTAACAACCTCTTTTGCGCTTGATCTTGTGCTTATGAACCTCATTTGCACTTGTTCTTGTGCTTAGGAACCTCATTTGCCCATGTTTGTGTGCTTAACAACCTCAATTGGCGTTGTTCGTGTGCTTAACAACCTCTTTTGCGCTTGCTCTTGTGCTTATGAACATCATTTGCACTTGTTCTTGTGCTTAGGAACCTCATTTGCCCATGTTTGTGTGCTTAACAACCTCAATTGGCGTTGTTCGTGTGCTTAACAACCTCTTTTGCGCTTGCTCTTGTGCTTATGAACCTCATTTGCACTTGTTCTTGTGCTTAGGAACCTCATTTGCCCATGTTTGTGTGCTTAACAACCTCAATTGGCGTTGTTCGTGTGCTTAACAACCTCTTTTGCGCTTGATCTTGTGCTTATGAACCTCATTTGCAGTTGTTCTTGTGCTTAGGAACTTCATTTGCCCTTGTTTGTGTGCTTAACAACTTCAATTGGCGTGGTTCGTGTGCTTAACAACCGCTTTTGCGCTTGATCTTGTGCTTATGAACCTCATTTGCGCTTGTTCTTGTGCTTAGGAAGCTCAGCTGTAGTGTTTATGTGCTTAACAACATCAATTGGCGTTGTTCGTGTGCTTAACAGCATCTTTTGCGCTTGATCTTGTACTTATGAACCTCATTTGCAGTTGTTCTTGTGCTTAGGAACTTCATTTGCCCTTGTTTGTGTGCTTAACAACCTCAATTGGCGTTGTTCGTGTGCTTAACAACCTCTTTTGCGCTTGATGTTGTGCTTATGAACCTGATTTGCATTTGTTCTTGTGCTTAGGAACCTCATTTGCCATAGTTTGTGTGCTTAACAACCTCAATTGGCATTGATCGTGTGGTTAACAAGCTCAATTGGCGTTGTTTGTGTGCTGAACAACCTCAATTGGCGTTGTTCGTGTGCTTAACAACCTCTTTTGCGCTTGATGTTGTGCTTATGAACCTCATTTGCAGTTGTTCTTGTGCTTAGGAACCTTAGTTGCCGTGTTTATGTTCTTAACAACCTCAATTGGCGTTGTTCGTGTGCTTAACAACCTCTTTTGCGCTTGATCTTGTGCTTATGAACCTCATTTGCACTTGTTCTTGTGCTTAGGAACCTCATTTGCCCATGTTTGTGTGCTTAACAACCTCAATTGGCGTTGTTCGTGTGCTTAACAACCTCTTTTGCGCTTGCTCTTGTGCTTATGAACATCATTTGCACTTGTTCTTGTGCTTAGGAACCTCATTTGCCCATGTTTGTGTGCTTAACAACCTCAATTGGCGTTGTTCGTGTGCTTAACAACCTCTTTTGCGCTTGCTCTTGTGCTTATGAACCTCATTTGCACTTGTTCTTGTGCTTAGGAACCTCATTTGCCCATGTTTGTGTGCTTAACAACCTCAATTGGCGTTGTTCGTGTGCTTAACAACCTCTTTTGCGCTTGATCTTGTGCTTATGAACCTCATTTGCAGTTGTTCTTGTGCTTAGGAACTTCATTTGCCCTTGTTTGTGTGCTTAACAACCTCAATTGGCGTTGTTCGTGTGCTTAACAACCTCTTTTGCGCTTGATCTTGTGCTTATGAACCTCATTTGCGCTTGTTCTTGTACTTTGGAAGCTCAGCTGTAGTGTTTATGTGCTTAACAACATGAATTGGCGTTGTTCGTGTGCTTAACAGCATCTTTTGCGCTTGATCTTGTACTTATGAACCTCATTTGCACTTGTTCTTGTGCTTAGGAACCTCTTTTGCCCTTGTTTGTGTGCTTAACAACCTCAATTGGCGTTGTTCGTGTGCTTAACAACCTCTTTTGCGCTTGATCTTGTGGTTACGAACCTTATTTCCCATTGTTCTTGTGCTTAGGAAGGTCATTTGCCCATATTTGTGTGCTTAACAACCACCATTGGCGTTGTTCGTGTGCTTAACAACCTCAATTGGCGTTGTTCGTGTGCTTAACAACCTCAATTGGCGTTGTTCGTGTGCTTAACAACCTGTTTTGCACTTGATCTAGTGCTTATAAACCTAACTTGCACTTGTTCTTGTGCTTTGGAACCTCATTTGCCCGTGTTTGTGTGCTTAACAACATCAATTGGCGTTGTTCGTGTGCTTAACAACCTATTTAGCGCTTGATCTTCTGCTTATGAATCTCATTTGGACTAGTTCTTGTGCTTAGAACCTCATTTGCCCTTGTTTGTGTGCTTAACAACCTCAATTGGCGTTGTTCGTGTGCTTAACAACCTCTTTTGTACTTGGTGTTGAGGTTATGAAACTTATTTGCTTGTTCTTTTGCTGAGGAACCTAATTTGCCCATATTTGTGTACTTAACAAACTCAATTGTCGTTGTTCGTGTGCTTAACAACTTCAATTGGCGTTGTTCGTGTGCTTAACAACCTCTTTTGCATTTGATCTTGTGCTTATGAACGTCATTTGCAGTTGTTCTTCTGCTTAGGAACCTCAATTGCCGTGTTTATGTTCTTAACAACCTCAATTGGCGTTGTTCGCATGCTTAACAACATCTTTTGCGCTTTATCATGTCCTTAAGAACCTCATTTGCACTTGTTCTAGTGCTTGGGAACCTCATTTGCCCTTGTTTGTGTGCTTAACAAGCTCTTTTGCGCTTGATCTTGTGGTTATGAACCATATTTGCAGTTTTTCTTGTACTTAGGAACCTCATTCGCCCATATTTGTGTGCTTAACAACCTCAATTGGCGTTGTTCGTGTGCTTAACAACCTCCATTGGCGTTATTCGTGTGCTTAACAACCTCTTTTGCGATTGATCTTGTGCTTATGAACCTCATTTGCAGTTGTTCTTGTGCTTAGGAACCTCAGTTGCCGGGTTTATGTTCTTAAAGACCTCAATTGGCGTTGTTCGTGTGCTTAACAACATCTTTTGCGCTTCATCTTGTACTTATGAACCTCATTTGCCCTTGTTTGTGTGCTTAACAACCTCAATTGGCGTTGTTCGTGTGCTTAACAACCTCTTTTGCGCTTGATCTTCTGCTTATGAACCTCATTTGCACTTGTTCTTGTGCTTAGGAACCTCATTTGCCCATGTTTGTGTGCTTAACAACCTCAATTGGCGTTGTTCGTGTGATTAACAACCTCTTTTGCGCTTGCTCTTGTGCTTATGAACATCATTTGCACTTGTTCTTGTGCTTAGGAACCTCATTTGCCCATGTTTGTGTGCTTAACAACCTCAATTGGCGTTGTTCGTGTGCTTAACAACCTCTTTTGCGCTTGCTCTTGTGCTTATGAACCTCATTTGCACTTGTTCTTGTGCTTAGGAACCTCATTTGCCCATGTTTGTGTGCTTAACAACCTCAATTGGCGTTGTTCGTGTGCTTAACAACCTCTTTTGCGCTTGATCTTGTGGTTATGAACCTCATTTGCACTTGTTCTTGTGCTTAGGAACTTCATTTGCCCTTGTTTGTGTGCTTAACAACCTCAATTGGCGTTGTTCGTGTGCTTAACAACCTCTTTTGCGCTTGATCTTGTGCTTGAGAACCTGATTTGCATTTGTTCTTGTGCTTAGGAACCTCATTTGCCATTGTTTGTGTGCTTAACAACCTCAATTGGCATTGTTCGTGTGGTTAACAAGCTCAATTGGCGTTGTTTGTGTGCTGAACAACCTCAATTGGCGTTGTTCGTGTGCGGAACAACCTCTTTTGCGCTTGATGTTGTGCTTATGAACCTCATTTGCAGTTGTTCTTGTGCTTAGGAACCTTAGTTGCCGTGTTTATGTTCTTAACAACCTCAATTGGCGTTGTTCGTGTGCTTAACAACCTCTTTTGCGCTTGATCTTGTGCTTATGAACCTCATTTGCACTTGTTCTTGTGCTTAGGAACCTCATTTGCCCATGTTTGTGTGCTTAACAACCTCAATTGGCGTTGTTCGTGTGCTTAACAACCTCTTTTGCGCTTGCTCTTGTGCTTATGAACATCATTTGCACTTGTTCTTGTGCTTAGGAACCTCATTTGCCCATGTTTGTGTGCTTAACAACCTCAATTGGCGTTGTTCGTGTGCTTAACAACCTCTTTTGCGCTTGCTCTTGTGCTTATGAACCTCATTTGCACTTGTTCTTGTGCTTAGGAACCTCATTTGCCCATGTTTGTGTGCTTAACAACCTCAATTGGCGTTGTTCGTGTGCTTAACAACCTCTTTTGCGCTTGATCTTGTGCTTATGAACCTCATTTGCAGTTGTTCTTGTGCTTAGGAACTTCATTTGCCCTTGTTTGTGTGCTTAACAACCTCAATTGGCGTTGTCCGTGTGCTTAACAACCTCTTTTGCGCTTGATCTTGTGCTTAAGAACCTGATTTGCATTTGTTCTTGTGCTTAGGAACCTCATTTGCCATTGTTTGTGTGCTTAACAACCTCAATTGGCATTGTTCGTGTGGTTAACAAGCTCAATTGGCGTTGTTTGTGTGCTGAACAACCTCAATTGGCGTTGTTCGTGTGCGGAACAACCTCTTTTGCGCTTGATGTTGTGCTTATGAACCTCATTTGCAGTTGTTCTTGTGCTTAGGAACCTTAGTTGCCGTGTTTATGTTCTTAA